>PVKA01005938.1:0-87090 GCA_004027165.1 Ctenomys sociabilis | reverse complement strand
TGGCAATGGGTTTTTCTCATTTTTATTCCTATCTCCAATATGATCATACATGTGATATATATTATATGTGTATGCTATATACATATATAGAGATAAGCAAATAAATAGAGATGTAGATATATATGTAGATACATGCTTACATAAAAGTTTTCTTCTAGGTTTAACTCTTTATCTCTACTGCTTTTTATTTTGTTTTTACTATCTCTTTTTTTAAGTATCTCTAACACTTTTAATTCCAAGTTCTTATCCCTTTTCCTATTATAGATTGAATTTTCTGAATACATAATTATTAAATAATTTGTGGGCTTGATTTAACTTTATTCTGTAAAAACATTTTAAGATAAATAAGTAGGAATAAGTAGAAAGACATAATATTTGTTAAAATAAGCCAAATGCTGTTTAATTAATTACAAATTTTAGTATTCTTAGAATTAAGAATGAATTCACAGAGGTTGTGGTTTGAACATTTGATGAATCAACATAATCTGATTGATAATTGAAAACAATATATTTTCACAACAGTATATGTTTGCATTGATAACAAACTCACTAATACATTGTGTATCAAATTAGCACCTGCATAGCATTTAACATTCTTTTAAATGGGTTTGTTAGGCAGTTCCAGCACTCAAGAGGCTGAGGCAGGAGGATTGCTGTGAGTTCAAGGCCAGCCTGCAGTACATAGCGAGACCTTGTCAAAAAACAAATAAAATAAAAATCCCCAAAGAACAATACCCAATGTCAAAACACAAAATTTAAAATTGTCAAACCTCTTTATCATTAATCATGTGTGTTTTAGATAAACTCTTTGCATTTTATTTTATGCAGTTTAATCTTAAATTATTATGAGTACTGAGTCCTCGTAGTTTAATAAAATACAAAAAGTAATATGCAAAAAGTAATTATTCCACTGCAAACATATGTTGCTTGTCCTTCAACAACTATATATTTATTAATCCATATTATTAAACTTTATTATTTTCTCTCAGAATTATCCTGACTTATAAAAATATGCCACATTTCCAAATGGGACACACAGAATTATTTATTCCACCTTGTAATTTTGAAAATGGTAAAAAGTAAATAAAATAATGCAATAAGTACAATATGACATCATAATTATTGAATATTCTTAATTTACTTATAAAATATATATAATTAAAAAGGAAAGAGCATGTAATTTAAAACTTCTTCAGATTTGTAAATTTCATTCTTGGCTGGCCCAGGATGCCTTGAGGGAGGGCCTGGTAAGGCATGGGGAGCTGAGGATCCAGCCTCAGCACCCTGCATCTAAGTGCGTTTGCATAAGCAGGCGCTTAAACAATTGAGCTAACTGGCAGGCCTCCCAGATTTGTGCTCCTGCTGACCACTCTGAGCTTGTAACCTTTGCTTGTAATCAGAGCAATAGTATTATGAAACATAGAAATGTACACAAAAGAACCAAAATAATATTTTAAAATTCTTCCTAATATTCCCAGCCACACAAAGTCATACACACCGTGGAGTGCGTGGTATGTGCTTCAGTCTAAGAATGCTGTGCTGGTGTTCCGAATACCTCTGTTGTGACATACTGGTGACATTTGGCATGCTGTATAAAACTGTAAAATGTTCCTTAATGCTGTATTTTGAAAAAAAAACAAACAGGTTAAATATGCTGAAAAACACAAGGATTCTGCATGGGAAGTTATGGGCACAGACTTATCTAAGAACACTTACGATAAAAATATAACAGCAATTTTAGGTATGAAATCCATATACCTAACCATCCTCCAAATTGGCAAAGGAATATTAAAGGTATAGAAATCAATTCTTAGGACAGGAGATGGAATTCTCTAGGGAAAATTTGTCTAACTGAAAAAATTGTGTGATGAAAACTCACTATAATAAGCTATAAAACAACATTTGCGATATTCACATATATATTAACATTTCATAAAATAATTCATCTGGAAAGGTGTATATTTCTACATTTTAGGAATTTTACATATATTTGCAATATATTTGACATTGTCAAATAACCACATTTAGAACAGTCAATTTAGAAATAATAAAATGAGAAACAATTATACAGTGGTTATATAAGCCAGTTAGTGCCTCAAATACAGTACCATTCATCAACTTATTTAATCCTCTACCTACCTAAGAGTCTAATAATTTCCCAAGCTTGTACATAAGAAATGCATATTCAGAAAAGTTGAAATCTTTCTTCAACTTTATTCAGTCAAGAAGAGATTGATCATTTAAGAATTTCCAAAATGCCTATATTTGCAGTTATATTTCACATGCTTGGAAATTAATTATAGCATTTGCATGATGAACTCCACAGGCTGTAGACTGTGAATTCAAATCAAAGATCTATATGTGATTTTCTGCTTTTGTTTTATTTTAATTTATGTAATGCAGTTCACATTTGTAGTGATCCTCCTGTTTCAGCCTCCCCATCCCTGGTGTTGCAGGCCTAAGCCACTAGGCCTGGTTTTGCTAGCCAGCTGGGCAGGCCTGAGGCAGAACCAGCACAGCATGCTGTACTGGGGATTGAACCCACGTCGTGTGCTTCCCAGAAAAGCACTGAGCTATCTCCCCATCCCACTATATATGATGTCTTTGATTAAGACACTCTAAGAGCTCATAATGATGTTTCAAACAAATACAAAGAAACATAATTAAAGGAATTTGGATTGACTTTACCAAATTCCACTTTGGTAACATATGACTGCTTTTGCCAGAACCAAATCTTCTCTAAGAGTTTTGATTTGGATGAAGTCTTTTCACATATTATTAAAAAAATCCTGAATTATATTATATTCAGACTTATATTTTATATTCACAAAAGTAAATTGTATGACCATCCAATGGCTGTATCCTGTTCAATAAAGGAAATCCTTACTTTCTTAGCATCTGAGTCACATGAAGTATTGGGTTTGATACATCAACTTGCATGGAGAATCTAAGGATCTCTCCTTTAATGCTTCCACATAGTAATCTTTATTTTTTTTTAACTTAATCGCCAACTCTCCTGAGTTTCTTTCTAGTTTTTGAAGTGTGGCAGTTTTTCTCACTTCATTGGCCATGTTTATGCATAGTATTGTTACATGTATTCACCTAGCCTGGAATATGGAAGGGCAAACAATGTGCTGAGAGCATGGCTTCATGCAGAAGGACATCCCCTTTGACATTTTAGGTCAAAACACAGTTATAGTTATTGTTTTAAGTCAGAAGCTTGACTTTTAGACTCCACTGTTGCTTGGTCATTCTGGTATATTTTTCTTAGTGTTTCTGTTTTTCAGTTCCTAACTGTATCTCATGAGAACTGCAAGATTTTCACAAACACATTCAAGTACAATGTTTATGGAATTGCTTCACATACAGTTCAGGCTCTTTGAAGAAAGCATTTAGAATAATTGCTCAGGTGAATAATAGTAGAAAAGAAATAATATCAATATGGATTCTTGGTAGTTTAATGTGTACATAAAGATCTCATACAACCAAAGTGCTCTTTCTCTGTCTTCAGTGAAAATTGTAATGAAATCATTTATTTTTGTCCTATGAAGAAAAATTTGGAATGTTTAATATTCCCACATTAATAGATCCACAGAAAAAAAAATTACAGCAAATAACATGTGTTTTAAATCCTATGAGAGTATATGAGAAATTTTTACTCAAATGAACTTTCCAAATTAATGGTTAGTTCAATTAAAACTTAATAAAAAATAACAAAAGTGGGACAGTTTTATCGATGTTCACAGTTTCTTTGGTTTGCATAGTTACTGTTAAGAGCAACAATAATAACAATAGCCCAGCACTGCAATGAATAAAAACCACCTGGATTTTTTTTTCTGGAAATTTATTTATTTAATATTCCAGTGCTTGTTGAAAATTATCTTGAACAAGAACATTTATTAGAGATAATTTTATTTTTTGTTATAAGGACTCCAAATTCTGTCCTGATTTCATTACAATTGCATTTCTAGAAGTTACACACCATACTTTCATTTCTTTTCCAAACCAATACCGTTCAAGTTCTTTTGCTATTCAGCAGGGTCAATAAAAAGTTAGAGGAAAATCACTTTAGAAGTTTAGGTAGAAAATAAACTCTTAGGATTTTGTTTAGTTCTAAGAACTTATTAGTATGAAAAACTTCTCTCTCACAGTAAGCCTTTGTCTTTATAATTCTATCTAAAGTGTCATACCCAGTGTCGCTCTGAACTGAAAGGTGTAATCCAATCAGCATCTTCTCTATTCACATGATCGTTCTCTAGCAGATAATTAGGAGAATGAGAATTAAAAGAAAGAGCACTGGAGAAGTTATTAGGTTATTTGACTCTAAAACAATGTGGAATCAGTTATTCCTTTCGGTATTGCGAACTAATTGTCTGAGCACCTTGCCAGGGAATCTTCTAGTGCTGTGAAATTTTTGGTGACATAATCCTACTGCTACTCCTTGATCTATTGAATTAGTCACTTGCTTCAGAGTAGCTTTTCAGCCATAAAAATATGAACAATAATGTTTTAGACTTTCATGACCACAGTACATAATATTTTAGAGTCTTTTGTTATTTGCAGTAATTGTGGTGAAGTTTACACATTTTTCTAAGGGATGTGTTATTGCTATGAGTATTCTGTTCAGTTTCTACATGTCGTGTGATTATACTCTTGGTTTTGACCTTAGGAAAGTGGATTTGTTTTATTAGATGCTCAGTGTTTAATGTGAAATAGGGTCAGGAAACTAATAATCACTATTAGGAAAGAAAAAGAATGAGAGATGCATCTCAGAGTATGATCTTTATGGAATATATTCCACTTCAGCTCTGTTTGTAAATAAGTAATTTGCTGTCTAGCTCCTCTCTTTCAAGTTCACACTGCATCAGTTAGGAGTTCTCCAGAGAAGAAGAACTGGTATAATGCACATAGAGATCTAGATATTCAAGGAGAAATTTATTGTTGAAATTGACTTGTGGCTTGTGTCTGAAGGACAGGTGCAGCACCCACACGCACAGTGATCAGTTATGAACTGCGGAAGCCACCCCATGCCTGCATGAGGCTTTGGGGGGACAGTGAGACACAAAGCGTAACTACAAGATTTCTGCAGATGTTCTTCTGTACGCTGCAGACCCGGGAATGCCTGGAATGCACATCAGTCCAATGCTGAATCAAGAATTGGACTGCTTCAAACCAAGACTCTTTCCAAAGGTCTATTGAGGGTACACAGGGTAGCTTCCATAATACATATTGACTAAATGATTAAATAACATCTGTGATTGATTCCAGTTGTGCTGTTGCCTTATATGGACTAACTCATTGAATGTCATTTGTAAGATAATTTGAGGTTTTTCCTATTTTGATTTGTGGAGCTTAAGTACCGTTGTCTTTATTCAAAGATAGGCTTTTATAAACATATCTCAAGGTACATATTTATGTATATTGCAAATCAAGGATGATTAAAGTCATTTTGGAATTTATGTCATTTTTTTCTGTTTGTACTTAATACATATAATATGAAAAATAAAAAGTGCCATTAAACTTACCTCTAAGTATAGCTGTAGTTAAATTTTTGTTGGTTGTAATTCTTTCACTACCTTTTTTTGTATTTAAATACAAAATATTTTTATCATACATAAACGTACTAGGAACATTGCTATGTCAGTGTTTTTCTAATGCTCAATGGCCTTACCTGTATGTTGGAGTTCCATTTATATGTCTAATGTTACAACCTGTTGTAGGCTGTGTGACATTTATGGATATACTTGTTTTTTCTGTGCCTAAAATTGTTAAAAGTTAATTATTGTTAATACTTACACTAAGATCTTTAGCTTACTTTTGTTTCTCTTTAAATTGTAGATGATTCAAAAATAGTAGAGTAAGTTTCTCCTTGTTATTAACATTCTATAACAGAAAATTGGTCATTTTATGTTGACTGCGCTGACTGTAGCTTATCATCCCACATTAATTGTGGGACTCCTACTTGAATGACATGAAGTGTGCACTATTACAAATATTGCTTTGAAAAGCATCATTACATACCTTATGTATATACTCAAATATTTTAGTGGTAGAAAATTGAGTTATAAAGCCGGGTGTGGTGGCGCAGGCCTGTAATCCCAGCACTCGGGAGGCTGAGGCAGGAGGATTGTTGTGAGTTCGAGACCAGCCTGAGCTACGAAGTGAGCTCAAGGCCAGCCTGAACTGCATAGTGAGACCCTGTCTCAAAAAGACAAAAAATAAAATTAAAAAAAAAAAAAAAAGAAAATTGAGTTATGCCATACACAGAAGGAGGAGGCTACTTGCAATCAGTAATGTACTTTGACATCGTAGTCCTGTTATACATTTTGTGTTTTAGAAACAGGATTTGATTTTGAGGATATGACAACTTCTATCAACATATTCCTAATTTAAATGATTTTTATTATTTTTTTAGTTTTCCTTAAGTGTAATTGATTTTCATTGCTTATGTTTTCACAGTTTAGCATCCACTTTAAAATTAATTTTATTGAGAAAGAAATAGCAATTAGACAGTTTCCAAACAGGTTAGTAGGACAGTTACAATACTTAATACATTGTATACTGTTGTCTTCATAGTAATTACTCATAGTACAAGATGTAGACATGATATCCTGTCCAAACACTATTAGTACACATCTTTCTTCTCATGGAACTAAGAGAAAGTAGCTGTACATCTAAACTAACTAATTTGTGTGTGTATATATATATATATATGTATATATATATATATATTTTTTTTTTTTTTTACTACAAAATGGTCCTTCATCTATATCCCCCTTTTTTGTTTAGTTTTGTCAGAGATGAGTATTCCATTGCCATTCAGATATTGTAAGTGTGTGACAAGAAAAACATTTAACTCATAAATAAATTCATAGGCTGAAAGTCAAAGGATAGAAAATGATACTACATGCCCTACCACCTCAGAAAAATTCAGTGGTAGCAATCCTGTTTGCAGACAGTCTCAATTTCAAACCAAGAATGATCAAACAAAATAAAGAAGGCTGCTACATACTGGTTAGGGGAAAAATTTAAGAGGAAGAGGTAATACTCATAAATATGTATGCACCAAACACGGGAGCACCCAACTATAGAAGACAAATCTTAATCGACATCTTTACTACTTAAATGTTACATAACATATATTCACTCCAACCATAATGTCTACCTTCTATCATTTTCTTCTTTTTTGTTTAAAGAAATTATTTATTTGGTGCAGTATCTTACTATGTAACTTGGACTCATAGTGATCCTCCTGTTTCAGCCTCCTCAGCACTGGGATTATAGGCATGGACCACCATACCCAGTTTCAGTGGCCTGCACAGTGCTGGACCAGCACGGCATGTGATACCAGGGATCCAGCTCTGGTCCTTGTTGCTTGCCTAGGCAGTTGGTAAAACTGCTGAGCTATCTCCTTGGCCCCTTTACTTTCATGAAAAGCTTTCTCACTCAAGTGCCATTTAAACATTCGTACTTTTCTAATTTTAAAGTTTGTTGTACATTTAATATCATCTGAATCAATTATATTATAAAATGTCTAATTTTTATTAAATTCAAAATTAATCAATATCTAGTGATCATTTATTGAAAAGTTTAAATGACAGCATTAAGCTCCAAATTAATGTTGAGGGCTTCCTACAAATCAGTAATTATTTCATATTACTTGATAGACAGCTTACTATTATTTAGTATGACATCTTATTTTAATTAATCTACAGGACACAGTGCCTGTGTATTAATTGATTAAAATAAGATATAAATTTAAATAAGATGTTAGTATATTAATTATACTAGCATGTTATGATAACATGCTAGTATAATTAATATGTTAGTTGCTACAAAGTCAAATTTGATAACTTTGAGAAAAACTTTAGAATTTCTCTTCGATGATTCTTAAAAATAAATAAAGCATTTTTGTGTATTCAAATTATGGTTTGAAGTTGTTGGTATACAAACAGTAACTAGATCACTCTAAAAACAGCATTGTAAAACATTTAACATTAGTACAAAGTACTATTTCTTTAAATTCTCATAGAATACTGTGCTATTTAAAATTATGTTGAACTTTTAAGTTAAAATAACCTCCAAAATGAAAAATACTTTAAACTATTTTACTATAGGTCATTTTTGTTAAACACAATACTATTAGAATGAAACTGTTCAGCAAAAGTATTTCTAAGTCTTGCTTTAGAATTTAAAATGGTCGGACAAATTCCTTCACATCAAGAATTTAGATAGCTACTTGGTGTGCTTTCCTGGAAGATAGGTCTTTTTATATTTTACTGTGAAACCCAAAGAGCTGCTATAAAATTAATGAATACTATGTCCTTGAGTTCATTACAATTGATAGAAAGTATAGATTTCTCTGTTAGTCTAGTATAGAGATGAGTTTGGGGAAATGAGCGTTCCTGTTTTAGGTAACATATTCTCAGAAATTGAGTTTACTATGTATTGCCTGGATATTTAGTCCTATAATTTTGACATTTCAAGATTTAAATAACAAAAATTATAAAAAATACTTTTCTTCATTGTATTTTTGCTTTTCCTGTTGGAATAGAAATCATAAAATGTCTGTTTACCTGCCATTTATGTCAATAAAGAACACTTGCTTAGTAACTGAAGGTTTTATCCATATCTACCAATGAATGTTTCTTGTCTTTTCTGCGCTGAGCTGTGTGGATAAGAGTTTTAGAGGGAAAAGCATAATTTGAGACTCTTAATAGAAGAAGATTTATAAGTGTACTCAAGATGCTGAGCTTATGAGACACCACCAGGTTCTGAGCTTATTAAGGAAATCAGAAAAAGAAATGGGGATTATCATCACCATCAACACAAATGTGTTTCCTAATATTGCTGCTGTTCATTAGTTTGGGTTCTCCCAAAATCATTTTTATAGTGAGGAAAGATGTGATTTAATACTGAAGCTACTTAATGAGTGTGTGGAAAGCGATAATATATTCACATATTGTGAGATCAGGCATCTATTCTAAAGAGTAAAGACTGTCTACTCCTTAATGATGTTTATTTTTTGATGCTTCCTCTGTTGTGTCTAGGGAGCCTGAGGAGTATGTTCACAAATGCTTGGGAATTAATTCAACTCAAACAATGTGGATAATACAACTTGAACAGTCTTTATTTTGGGTCCAAGGTGAAACATAAGGGAAGGACCTTAGAACTTTCGAGGCACAACAGTTATTGATAATTGACAGGTTATAAAACTGAGGTGTCTAACGCAATTTTTTTTTGAATTTTAATCATGATTGTATTTAGGCAATTCAATTACAGGCAATTTTAACTGTTTTATTATTTTCATATTTTAGCATTTTGAAATTTTTCCTTAGTAAATATTATTTTACTAATTTAGAAAATACATCTAGAGAACAATCTGTAACTTTGTCTGTGTTAAACAAAGGAACACGCTAATTAGAATGACTGGACCTTGTAGGTTTGTGCTGTACTGGTGGCGTAGGGTACTTAGGTCTATCTTTGGTGACCCAGAAAAAACTGAGAAAGTTTTTCTGTATCTCTTCCAAGGGTCTAAGGGATCTTTAGCACCCTCATCAGAAACTTACTCAGCATGGGCCTGCAACCCCTCATGACAAGGAGCTAATAAGTAGGCACAGTGTGCACCTTTGCTTTCACCTTGACAATCAAAAGTCTAAAGGCTGAAGAGCTGGCCGCATGCCTCATAAGAGCCTCCTGCAACTGCGTAAAAGCCAGCTTGCTCTGAACTTAGTTCAATGTGTACTCTGAGTTCTGTAGCCATAATGGTAAAGTGAATCTGGGGACTTGTTGACCTTGAGGGAGAAGGCTGCAAACTTTTCTTTCCTTTTCATAAGGACTAAAAATGCCTGGCAACCAGACAAGCAATTTTTAATTAAATGGAACACTGAGATTGAAAGTCCTTAAATTTCATAACTGATCAGAGCTTCCGAAGGCATGATGCACAGGACCAGGTGCATCAGACTCTCCACAGATGATAACACAGTGTACATTCCCTTCTCCCACTCCAGTCCTGCTGAATACAACTTTCTGAGGATAAGGACCAGAAAACAGCGTTTTTTGCAGACTCTCCACTGGGGCTCTTATTTTTACTAAAGTTAGAGAAGCTAATACAAGGGGAAAAGGTTCTTCTCTGCAAACCTTTCTATCATTTTCTTTCCATTGTGCCTCAATTATAAGGCACATAGGGGCAGCCATCAGGGGAATTTGATTAGCCTAACTCAACTCCACTTCCTTTGGGTACATGGGTAGCACAAGAAGTTGAGTTAAAAAAAAAAAAAAAAAAAATTCAAAATCTAACGCAATTTTGACATAGGTTTGGGAATAAACATTGGACAATCTCAGCTTTCATAATAGGAAACCAGTATTCTGGATAGTTTGAGAGAATCATTCCATAATTTATTTAGCAATGTAGTTTGGGTGATTAATTCAGTGTATAAACTGTGAATATTGGACTTTTACAGAATCACATAACTAGGTATTCCTTGTTGAACAAACTACCTGTTTAATCATGGTTCTATGAGCCAGACATACTATCTAGACTTACAACCTGTCTTTTGTTGTTTTGTACAGTTATGTGCATCTTGTTTATAGAGGTTCAATGTCATTATTTATTTATTTATTTGCGGAATGAGGGGTTGAATTCAGGTCCTTGCACTTGCCAGGGAAGCACTTATTCCACTGAACCATCTCCACAGCCCCTATCAATGTCATTTTTTATACAGTGTACCTTATTCATAAAATATTATAATTCTTATTGACTATGTTGTATAATAGAGTATTATAGTTTTAGGTTTTGTTACTCATTACGTATCTGCAAGAGTTATGCAAATAAAGGCAAAGCTGTAGGGCTGGGGAAATAGCTCAGTGGTCTAAACACTTGCCTGGCAAATGTAAGAACCCTTGGTACCTCACACTGTGCCAGCCTGGGGATCCAGGGCACGCTGTGCCAACCCCCAAAATGGAGGCAGTTGTGCATGCCTGTAATCCCAGCGCTGGACAGGCTGAGTCAGGAGGATCACTACAAGTCTGAAGTGCATCACAAGACCCTAAATCACATAAATGTGTAAATGATTAAAAAAGCAAAGCAAAACCATTAAGTTTGAATTTCCTCTCACCATTTCTTTGTCCTGAAAATTGTGCTCACTATATACAATTCCTCATTTAGCACTTTACAATGTAGTCCTAGGAATGAGCAGAGTCTTTAAATGAGGACTGTTTATATATTAAGAGCAATTTCCAAAGCATATAAGTGAATTACTCCATGTACAAAGACATGGATTAGAAAAGGTGTGATGAAGGCCAGCCAAACAGCTCAGCAGATTAAAGTGCCTGTAAGCAGACACAGGAGCTGGGGTTCAATTTCTGCACCCCTGGTGCCAGCCCCACCTCCAGGGCACTTTGAGACCTCATACCTATAAAAGTTTCAAGTTTATCTTCTTTATATCTGAGTAATATTCCACTGTATAAAAATACCACATCTTGTTTTATCCATACTACAGTTTATGGGCATTTGAATTGTTTCCAAGATTTGGGTATTACAGGTTCTGCTGCTATAAGCATGGGTGCATGTATATTTCTGTGGTGTGATGTTTTCAGTCCTTTTGGAAAAATCCTCAGGAGTGGAGTAGATGGCTTAAATGGGACCGCTCATTCTAGTTTTTTGAGAAATCTCCAACTTATTTCCATAGTGGATGTACCAGTCTACACTCCCAGAAACAATGGAGAAGGGTTCTTTTTATGCACAGCTTGTCTAGCATTTGATATTGGTTGATTTCTTGACGATAACTATTTTTTTTCTGGGGTGAGATGGAATCTCAGTGTGGCTTTAATTTGTATTTCTTAAATGACTAGTGATGTTGAACTTATATATTGGCCATTTGCATTTCTTCATTTGAGAAGTGTGTATTAATCTTAGATGCCCATTTTTGCATTATTGTTTGAATCAGGAGGCCTGATTTTTTAAAAATTCTTTGTATGTTCTAGACAGAAGTCTTTTGTCTGAGGGACAGTCAGTGAAAAAATTTCCAAATTTTTGGATTTTCTTTTTGTTCCCTTGGTGATTTCTTTTGACATGCAAAAAACTTTTCAGTAAGATGAGATTCCAGTTGTTGATTCTTTGAAATATTTCCCATGCAGTTTCATTTTTGTTCATGACCTCTACCTACCCCATGTCCTCAAGATTTTTACCTACTTTTATCTCTAGTAGTTTTAATGTTTCCATTTCAATATTTAATTATTTTATCCACTGCAACTTTAGTTTAGTGTATGGTGATAGACATGAGTCTAATTTTAGTCTTTGGCATGTGGAAAGCCACAGTTAAAGAGTCTGTATCTTTCTTCCATTGAACATGTTTGGCTCATTTATCAAAGATAAGGTGGCCGAGTGTATTTCTAGCTGTGTCTGTATCACGTTTTAAATGTCTAGTACATAATTATTAACACTATATTTTTCTTTGGATCTTTGATGTTTTGAGACAGGTTCATGCTACCTAGTTCAGGCTGGTCTTAAACTCGCGATATAGTCCATACTAACTTCAAACTCAGGGCAATCCTCCTGCCTCAGCTTCCTGAGTGCTGAAATTACAGTAATGTGTCATTACCCTGGGATATAGTCAGCATTTCATGCAATAGGTAGAAATATTCTTGTTCTTAAGTGAACTGTTTAGCTTTTGCCTAATATCTGCATTCATTATTAAACCTCAACTGTAGTATTTTCCTTTCTGTGCTTAGATTTCACTTGTAATACCATCTTTCTTTGCTTATGTTGTCACAAATGGTAGAAAATCCTTTTATTTTAGACTGAACAATATTTTAGCAGATGCATAGGCCACATTTTCTTTCTATGTATGTCCAATGATAGGCACTTGAGGGTGTTTCCATGTTTTTATTATTTCGAAAAACAGCACAATGAACTCAAAGTTCCAGATAATTCCACAGCATGCTGATACTGATTCCTTTGGCTCAGTGACTAGAGCTGAGATAGCTAAATCTTTTTTTTTTTTTTTTTTTTTTTTTTTCAGAACTGGGGATTGAACTCAGTCCCTTGCACTTGCCAGGGAAGCACTTATTCTACTGAGCCATCTCCCTGGCCCCTGCTGAATCTTATAGTGATACTATTTTTAGAGTTTTGAAGAAAGGCCACAATGTGTTCCAAAATTGTATCAATAGTGTATGCTCCTAACAGCTGTATGCAAGAATTTCCTTTACATATGTGGCCCAATCTTTCTTTTTCATCTTCTAACTCATTTGAAGTGGTATCTCATTATAGTTTTAACTCACTTTTCTCTAGGAATAAGTGATGTTAAACTCTTTTCCACATACTTCATATTTCTTCTTTAAATTATAACTTTCCTAGTGTTTTGGTTATTTTTACTAGGGTTGTAGTATTGTGTTCTTGTTAATGGAATAGTTTGAGTTCCTTACATATTTTAACTAATAACCCTTTAACAGACATATCCTTTGGAAACACATCTTCCAGACTATGAGATACCTCTTTGCCTTGTTATTTCTCTTACTAAATAGGTTTAAAGTTGGATACAATCCCATTTACGTATTTTAATCTCCATAGTATGAATTTTGGATAATACCTAAGGAAGCATTACCCAGACAAACACTGTTAGTTACCTTTTTTCATACATTAGTTATTTACACTTCATCTCAATTCCAATTTTTACCATGCAATACCTAATTTAAATAGTCTACTATATTCTTTCAGACACTGACATAGCTTGATTTCATAATTTTGTTTTTGTTATCATATTCTTTAAGAGTATACATGTTTACCTTGCATGTCATGTTTAGGTCTAATTTGATACCTTTCAGTTAACATCCCTTATTGAATTTATCTGCATTAGACTACTATCCAAACAGAACTCACGGTGGCAGAGACAGTTATGGAAATTTTAGTATGTGAGTTATTGGTTTACCTTAACTCTTAACCATTAGACATTTTGCTGGCATGTATGTTTGATTCTAGTGACATAGCTGGGTTTTCAGCAAGTATTGTCAAAGTAAATATCTAAGCACAGCTTTAGGTAAGCACAAAAAAATTATTAGCAATTCATTAAGATGCTCTTGGGATTCAAAATAGCTTGCAGTTTTCCACAGCCTTCATCACATATTCCTCTTGAAAAACTTTTCCATCAGGAGAGAATGTAGAGGCTGACAAATCCTATCCAGTTCTCATTGAGCTCATCTTGTCCAAACCACCAGAGCGCGTTGAGAGTCCAGGCCCAAAGCACTTTGCCTATGCTGCAGCCCTGCGCAGGCCAGCTGGGTTGGTGAGTTAACTAAAGGAAGACATGAAATTGTTCCAAAAGATGTAAGGGAAGAAGCAGAGAAATATGCTATGGAATCGCTGAAGGAAGAAGATGAATCAGATGATGAGAATATGTAACTATTATCTGAGCATACATATCCACCACTGAATTGTCATTAAAATGTCTTATAAAAAAATATAGCTTGCTCGATTTAATGAAAGTCTCAACAACTTGAAATGACTTACACTTATCCTTTACCATCTACCAAAATGTTATTTCCCCCGCTTTAGCATTTTCCAAAGCCCAGACTGAAACTTAAAGTGTGATAAAAACCAGTGAATCAAAGCCAAACTTAGTCATTAGCATAGCTTTTTCCATTTGCTGTCAGCTGAGGATGTGAATAATCCTGTGGAACCCAAGGGCATAAAACCTGCCTCACAGTGAAGAATGAATGATTTAGTTCCAATTAAGAAGTTTCCTTTAAAAAGAACAAGTGCAATGGCCCCCTTATGCATAAATTAAAGTTAGTTTGGGAAGGTGGTTTTGCTGCACCTTTTTCGAATCTTTTTTCCCACTTCTAGCAAGTCTCTGGTAGTGAGTGGCTTGCTAGTTTGTACATCAAAGAACCTCAAGGAATATTTTTTAGTTACAATTTCTTTGTTGCTGGTTTTAATATTATAATTACAAGAGACACAGAAGTCTTTCATATGCAATACACTGCTTTTGAGGGGTACATACTATTTTGACTATTACATAAGTATAGTTTTAGTTTTAGGCTCCTTATTACTGTTTATTTCTGAGCCTCTTCTACTTGCTTTTGTAATGCGGTTTAGCAATCTATGATCTGCTGTTTATTTCCTCAATTATATTTTTTACAGAGTAATGTTTGCTTCAGAGCGCTTTTACTCAACAAAACTGTGTAATATAACAAAATTATTTATAGCGTGAAGTGCCAGTTTGATTCATGAATTATTTATTATTTTGTTCTCATACAATTAAGTGCTTTTCAGAGACTTTTGATGCTTACAAAACTTCCACCTACCTTGTTTTCATAGTGTACATTTGCCTTGAATATCTGAGGAGAATTTATAATGTTTAAGAGAAGACGTTTTTCCTTTCGACGTATGACTTCACGAGTTAAATACACAAATATAAAAGTGTCAACCTTGTCAGCAGTAGGTGTGAGTTGGGTAGTCCCTAACCTGAATCAGTGTGGCCCTACTTTTCTGCATACTTACCACATGATTAATATAAAGGACATGGATATGCTACAGGAGCTGTGATTACACCTAGTGGTGGATGCAAGGACCAAGATTTGAAAGCATAATGCATGCCCATTTTCACAGTGTGCGCCAGGCTGGAGCAATTGTTGTATTCCACGTCTTTTATCTTCTGGCATAATGCAGTCTTTGCGTAGTGCGATAAATGTAGCTTAGTTGAACTCATTTAAAATAGTGCAGATGCCCCCTATTCTGTATTTGCACATAGAATAATTGCAGGCTGTCACAATCAAAGCCAGATTTCATTTATTTTTTAACCTTTGGAAATACCTAAGTCTCCCAAACACTAAAATACCATGTATGTATGTATATATCTATCTATATCTATATCATCTATATCTATATCTATATCTATCTATATCTATATCTATATCTATATCATACTTTCAAATGCATTCATGGAAGTGATTTATTTTTAGTTAGCAGGTGAAAGACAAAAGACAAAGGGAAATTTTTTCTCCACTGCCAAGGCAGAGCTCATTTCTGTTTCTCTGAGCTCTATGCCTTCCTTTTTCCTTTCCCACCTTCCATTCCTTCCCTTCTTGCTCCTTCCTTCTTTCAGTCTATGTCATTGTGCTATAACTATATTATATTAAAAGGCATAGGGCTGGGGAGATGGCTTAGTAGAATAAGCACTTGCCTGGCAAGTGCAAGGATTGAGTTCAATCCCGGGTTCCACCCAAAAAAAAAAAGGAACAGACATTTCTGTGAACTTCGTAATGGTTATTATCAGGGTATAACTTCTCTGCGTGTGCTTCTTAACTTCTCTGCGTGTGCTTCTTTATTACTTTTACATAGACCTACCTTCTTCTACATATTGAGAAGAATCTTTGGAGATTGAGGTCATGTAATAATTTCCATTGACAAATAGGTATTTTGCTTGGATATCCATTAAAATTCCTTTTTTAAGGGCTAAAATGTTATCAAAGCTTTCTCTTATTGTAAACCCTCTCTCACTGTCTCAATTCTCTTTTTTGCATATATTTTCTAACTTAATTTTCCACTTCATCATTCAACCTCTGTTTAAGAAATTGCAGGGTCATTCATTTCTGTCCCTCTCCAAATCAAACTCAGTCAGTGAATCTTTTCAGTAAACTACAATATTGCCTAAAAGCAACTTTTATCCCTGCTATCTTAAATCAGGCTTGATAAATCATTCTTGTTTGTTGAACAGATTCTTAATACTTTTCATTCAGTATCATTCTTCATATTATATTAATAATATGATAATACTATTATCATAATTTATATAATTTCCATCATATGTCTGTATCCATTGCCATTTTTATCCACTATATTAACATCTCCTGCTTGTCAAGTCTTCATAGTGTATTTAACAACAAAATCCCTACTCTTATATATAAGTCACAATAATTGAATCTACACTGGTGTCTCCTGTCTTATGTACATTTTGTTGTTCTTTCCTACCTCTCTTGTGGGAAAGATAACTTTACTTGTGAAGCATTATCCTCACTTTTTGCAAAAATGACACCAGTTAGCATGACTTTAATTACAGCACTTCTACACAATTTGCTTTTGCTTCTTTTGTACTCTGTTCCTGCAGAGCTCAGAATTATATGAATTTCTACAGAATTCTATTCAAAGGCCCTTGAGAGCTGTGAAGTTTGAATAACTTTTCAAACTTCTCTAGATAGAGTTAACCATCTTGTTTAGTTCATGTCTCTATATCATCCATTCTCCCTCTCCCTCTGTTTGTCCCTAGCTCTCTCCCTGTTTCTCTCTACTTCTTCCTCTCCCTCTCCTTTTCTTTCCCTCCCATCTCTCTCTGTCTCTCTCCCTCCCTCTCTTCCTTTTCCTTCCCTCCCTCCCTCCTCTTTCAAATTCTGCTTTGTATTGAAATTCTTTCATCTAATTTGTTCTTCTACTATGCTGAACACTTTGTGTGGGAAGGAAATACACATGTTTCCTTTGTGAAGGTATCGTTTATTGCACACATGTCCAATTTTCCTAAGTAGCTTACTGTATCATTTAGTAAAGATATGGGACAGCGTAAGGAAGGCACAAGGGACTAACATTTTCATAGATTATCCACAACTCTCAGGGGCAATGGTAAGCTACCATCAATACAGCTAAAACTATCTTGTTCCTCATTTATCCCAGCTCCTAGACATAGTCTTTAGGATGGGGCTAAGGAAAAGGTAGAATAAACACAAACGTACATAGCTTGTGATAACACATCACCCACACATTAATTGATATTATATGTAAAACACCTATAATTTATTTAATTTTATAAGTGAAATTGTGGGCATATTCATTAGGTACTAATCATTTCCCCTTTCTCCCAGCTCTGGGAAATATCCTTCTGTTCTATTCTTATTTGTGTGAGTTGGACTGTTTAAGATTATCTCATATAAATGTCATGGTATTTGTCTTCCTATACTAACCTTATTTCACCTACACTAATGTCATCAGCACTTACTCATCATGTGGCAAATGCAAGCTTTCTCTCTTTTTAAAGTTGAATAACATCGTATTGCATGGACACACCCTATTTTATCCATTTTGCCATTAACATTTACATTGTTTCTATCCCTTGATTAGTCAAAGTGGGGATACTATCTATATATATAAATATATATATTTGAGGTCCTTAGCCAATCTGTTGGGTTAAAAAGTAAATATCTGAAGATGTATTGTGAGGTCATATGGTGGTTCTATTCTTTTAATTTTGTAAGGAAACTCTTTTTATAGCTTTTTTTTTGGGGGGGCAGTACTGGGAACTGAACTCAGGACTTTGTGCTTTCCAGGCAGGTACTTATTGTACTGAGCTATGTCCCAGGCCACCTATAGCTTTCCATAGTAGCTGCAGTATTTCATAGTCCACCAATAGTATTCAAATTTTAATTTCTATATATTTTTACTAACACTAGTATCCTCTCTCTCTTTCCTTTCAATAATAGTCATGCTAACAGGTGTGAGATGTTATTTCACTGTGGCTTTGATTTGCATTTCTTTGACTTTTAGTCCCATAGATCACATTTGGTGCACCAGGTCACTGTTTGTATGGTGTTCTACCCTTTTCTAAATTAGATAATGACCTATTTCTTTTGCTCCTGGGTAGCTGGAATCCTTAGATACTTGATGAGATCGTGATGGGAAGGGGAGATAAACTCTTCCATGCCATGCACCCATGACCAGTAGTCTTCCAACATACCCACGTACCTGACGGGCTTCTGTTCATTTGGTGGACTTAATTATGTAACTTTATTACTATACTTTTACAAATCAAAATTTTCAAATCATAATCTATTAAACCGAGCACAGTTGGTGAAAAACTGCGCCGCAGCCTCATCCAGCCCTGAGTCTGCAACCCCACGAGCCAGCGCCCTCCTCAGTTCCCCATCTCTGAGCGCCTGTGGCTGTGGGGTGGGAGCAGCTAGTTACGTACACTTCCAGCCCGCACACCTCTAAAGGCTTTTATTTATTTGCTTGACCTAATTATATAACTTCATTATAATACTTTGTTTTACAAATTGAGAATTTAAAACCATAATTTATGATACAAAGCAAAGATCTATTGATAAACATAAATCAAACAGTGAAACAAATACTGTGCCTTCTATGAATTTATAACTTGTAATTTTCTATGCTTTATTTTATATTTATCTTATGGGAAAGGTGAAAGGGATAATATCTTGTGTAACTTACATATGTAAAAAGAGAGATAAAGATGTTAAGTAATCCTACCATTATTAGCAAATCTCAACAGAGCAGAGAGGAAGCCCACTGATGACTTGTAATACTGCCTGATGGCTCTGAAAAAGTAGCAGGACCCGAACACAGCTCATACACCTGCCTCCTTGGGAATTTCTCAGCATATTGATTTTCACTTTGTTAAAATGAACAAGTGATCAATAAGAGAAAAAACCCCAAAACCCTGACAACCAGAAGACCAAGTTAAGTAAACGGTGTTCACTTAACTGTTTAGGTAGGTTTAGGATCTTAAAAATTTGATCAAAATTAAATAAAATCTTATATCTTTTTCCTTTTATTATTTAAAATTTATTATAATTTTTATTCTACATTATGGTATAATTAACACAAACCTGAGCAAGATGGTTATAATCACACATGCTAATTACTAGCATTTAAAATAATTATAGAGTAAGATTTGACTAGGAGTTAAAAGTATGTGCTTCTAAACATTTTCACTTCCTGTATATCTACTTAAAACTCCATACCTTGATTTGTGTTAATTATGTATCCAAGGTTATCAATGATTCTTTGTTGAATATTTTAAATAAATGATGCAGACTGATTAAAATTTAACTGTAGAAAATATATGAGGTTGGTCACTTCAGAGAAAAAAACTTCCATGTAAAATTAATTTAAATGTTTCTGAGATGAAATTGCAAATTTTAATCTTAATTTTCAAGTAATCAAAAGAATGATAACCTTTAGTTCATTCTAATATTTATAGGAAACATCTAGACACAGATGCTTACATTTTAGGTTCTTCTGTATTCTCCAATCTGGGATGAGTTTTCTACTTCTGAAAAAACCATTCTGGCTCAGCACTAAGACATAACAGCGTTCTGTATCAGGTCAATTTTTATGACACTTAAATCATTTACAGAAAGCTTCCATTTAGTTTTTTCTAACTCATGGCATACAACACGATGATTCATTACACCTATACGATGTCCAGCGGTGACAAACTCAGCATTGTTGATTTCCATTCCTTTAGACACTGATTTTACATTTTTGATTAGCAAATACAAGTGAACATACTGCAAGTGCATGGTGTGCTGTTTCCTCACATGGGGAAAGCCTGTATTGATCAAATCAGAGTAATTTCTGTCTCCTCTTCAAATTGCGTGGGGAGGGCCTTTGAGCCCCTCCTGTCCTATCATTCATGAAACACTGTGACTGTTGTGAGCGACGGTGGTGCCATCATGCTGCAGAACAGTAGCACTTGTCCTTTCTGGCCAGCTGCAATCTGTCCAGTGCTTTTCAACCTTAATTTTACTGATGCTGATCAGAGATTAAGCATTAATTAGTCTGTGATGTCACCTGGCCATCAGACCGCTTAAAACATGTTCTTTGGAGGACACCTTCTTTAGTCTTTTATTATAAAATCAAGTGTAAATATAATGCCATAATCTGAAAAGCTTTGATATTAGTGTCATTTTGATCACACCAAATTGGCTAATGATAATATAGCTTACAAATATGATTTTATTTGCCACAGATATTAATATTTTATTGGTACCAAGGGTCATTTTAAGAGAAAAGCATGACTGAAAAAGAATGTCGCTTGGCGGCGAAGACATGGTTTTGCAAGTTGAAGTCCTTCGTTTGATCTCCTATACCAAAAATAAGTACTTTTGAGGTCTTTTGTGTTTCATATAACTTTTTTCTGAGGCAGGGTCTCATTGTGTAGTTCTCGCTTGCCTTGAACTCACGATGTAGCAGGTTCAGACCTCGAACTCATGGCCATATTCCTGCCTCTGAGTGTTAGGATTTCAGGTATGTATCTCTACACCCAAGTTATGTAATCATGATTAGTGGTTAAAATAGATTCCAAAGAAGACAGAAGATACCATAGCATACAACATTCTACTTGTGTAGTCTTTTTGTGTTCAATGTATTTCAGTGAATTTTTAATGACTAAGATTCGGTAGTCCATGAATGACATATATGGTAACTGCATTGCCAAGACTGTTGTACTAAGTGAGACATCTCATTTGGAATAGATCTTGAAATCACTGTTGTAATCAAAAGTAGATTTCAAAGCTAGGATTACTATGTGTGTGTGTATTTCTTTTCTCACCTCCACTCTATCCTAGTTCAGTCCTGAAGAAGAACTTTTTTAGTCACATCATTTATCCACAGAGGTAGCACACACTTTGAGGGAGATGTTAATAATTTTGTTAAGCTCATAAACTAATTAATAAATTGAAGGGATTTATACATCAGCATTGATTGTGACTCAATGGCAATCATAATCCATACTAAAAATTCTTGATGTGGTATAACTTATTTGGACATATTTGTGATTCACATATATATTTGATTAAATAGGAAATTGTTTCCAATTGTAATTTTTGTGACATTGAAAACACCAAATACATTCCTGTAGCTCAAATTCCTGAAGCCACACTTGTATCATTTTTAAGTGCAAAAATTACTTGTAGCAATTACTAGTTCCTCTATTGTAATTATGCCCCACACTACAGCATTTCTAAAGGAGCTTTACCCTTTTTGCAGTTGAATTGTTTATTTTACGTTACATATTTTTCTTTAAGTTTCTTGGAGTTTCATTTCAATACAAAAATTTAAGTTTTTATACATTTTTGTCTTAAAGCAACCCTACAGTATAACCTACATTATCATTCTGTCCAGAAGGAAAAAGAGACTTTGATAAACAATTTAAATGTTTAAACAATTATATAAGCACAAACATGCATGAACATTTCTATATAAAATGGTTAATACCATCTGTAAGTGGATGTATTTTTGTAATAACTTTGTGCAATGTTTGTATGCATATTACATAAGTTGAGACAGCTGCAGGAGTGACACGGCCTTGATAAAAATAGAGAAAAGGTGACTTTGTGTTCCAGGGTCCTAACACATGCTTTTACTTTTAGGGCTCACAGTCTAAAAATACAAGTGTTGCCTTAAGCCTAGCATCTGATGTGTGTGTGTTTCTTGCAATGAATATTGAACTTCCTACACCTACAGTTAGTCACCAAGTGAACTGGGTGTTGATGGTATCCAAGGGACAGTCCAGTGATTCAGGTATCCAGGTTGTACCAACTCCAACATGCAATGGAACTTAGAGACTGAATACGCAGTAGCTTTCAGGGCTTTGGTGAAAAATCAAGAGCTTTGTGTGAACAGCTCTTCATTTTGAAGATCTTCAATTTCTCTTGTCCAGTGGGCATAAGTGACCAGAAAATATTTCTCTTGAGTCAAAAAAAGCTAAATATGCATTTTCTTACCACATGTTACCTATTTACTATCCCTTATGTCTAGAGCTGCAATGTAAATTTCTTTTGTATGTTCCAGTTGGAACCAGGAAGAATACCATCTCTCTGTAAACCAGGTACCTCTTTTATCAGATAAGGAGATGACTGTAGTTCATCTGAATCCATTCTCCTCTGTCATGTGACTTTTCATTTTATTTTAAAAATTGACCTTGACACTTTCCTTGTTATATAAATCATATATGTTTAGTTCACTAAATGTAGAAAGACAGCAGAACAAAAGAAAAGAAACATTTATAAATGCAGGAAAACGTTCACTTTTATTTTAGGGAAATACTAGCTAAAAACATTTTAATCTTCTTAAACATCAAAACTTTCCAATTAACATATAATTTGCAAAGGAAATACTATGCTAACTCTTTAAAATATGCCTGTGTTTTCATATACTCAACACTTTTTTTTGGTTACTGTTTTGTATTGTATTGTATTGTAGGGAAGGGACAACAGGGTGTTCAGGGTCTCATTACTAGAGCAGACTCCTAGTGATTCTCCTGTTTACCGTCTCCCAAGAGCAGGCCACCAAGCACAGTCTCAATTGCTGACTCAGCATCTCCCAGGGGTGGGGCCATCAGGGCAGGCCTGGGGATCGAAACCCTGTCCCCTACGCTAGCTTGCAGGTGTTTTAAATCGCTGTGCTATTTGACTGGTCCTGGTTACTGTTATTTTGAAAGCACAAATTTCATCTTTTCACATTCCATTGATTGCAATTGTAAAGTTGAATATGCAGATTTAACTTGATTATTGACTTCTAATTAATGGTTAAAATTAATACTAAATTACAATTAAATGTAACCACACATCTCACTTTATTTTTTTAGAATGCATTTCCAAGTAGCATCACATGAAAGGATCTGGGCTTTTTTAAATACCCATCAGAAAATGTTCTAGCTGTTTTATGGTCTGGTTCCATGCATGCTTTGCTTCATAAGACATCAAGTATGGGAAATAAAAATGGAACTTAGTAAATCAAGAGGGATACCTTAATTCTATAGCAGGTTGACATACTTTCCATAGTAGTTTGAAGAAATACTATGGTAAATTCTCATAAAATCTATTCCTAATGCCATCATAGTAAAAGAGCCCCTTTCCCGAAGATATTTGAATTTCTAGGCAGTGTAGGTAAAGTTTTTAGGAGAAATTTCACAGTCTAATCAAATATGACAGTTTGAGAAGCATGTGGCAAGGATTTGGGAAAGAGCGTGGGAATTGCCTAGCAGACACTGGGTTGGGGAG
Source organism: Ctenomys sociabilis (assembly GCA_004027165.1). NCBI lineage: Eukaryota > Metazoa > Chordata > Mammalia > Rodentia > Ctenomyidae > Ctenomys > Ctenomys sociabilis. The sequence continues at coordinate 63,300 of PVKA01005938.1, read as the reverse complement.
AACAGGCAAAGGCTGCAAGCCATGTCCTAAAGGGTGAGATAGAAAGTGGGCACAGTGCACTCAAGGAATATGCCTTGAGCCAATGGGAGGTGAGAGGTGTGGTTTTGCACATTCCCCTCCATTCATCCTCCAGTCTATCCTTGGGGTTTGCATTCCCAAATCCAGCTCCACTGCAAGGGAGGCAGGGAAACAGCCAGCTGGACGTTTATCTTCCAGGTGCAAAAGGTGAGTTTGAAGGGAGATAGTTCAGTAGAATAAGCATTTCCCTGGCAAGTGCAAGGGTCTGCGTTCAATCCCCACTTCCACCGAAGAAATAAAAATAAAATAAAAAGGTGAATTTAAGAGACAGTGATTGGACTGGGAGGGCAAATTAGCGATACTCAATAGTGTAAAACTACAAAAAAAAAAAAAAAAAAAAAAAAAAAAAAAGGTTTGATTGATTGATTTACATTAGGCCAAAAGTAGAATTTATTTTCTTACTTCATATCCTTAAAACTACATGCGTTTATAAATGGTTTTTAATTTCATGGTGATTTTTAAGTGAAATATTGAAAATCCTAATCCCTTTAATATACATGGCTAAAACTCAAGATCTAGGAATAATAAAACTCAGTGTCAATGAATGCAAGTTTAACACATCTTTATTATGTGCATGCACATAGAGTTTATATTTGTACTATGTATCTAATACATTATGCTAAATAAATATATTAACAATGTAAATTGTATTACAACCTAATAGATATATTAATGAAAGGTATACAGTGAATATTATTATTATTTTGTAGTTCTACATTACGTCACAACTATAAAAAAGATAGAGCTCAGTTTGGTGGCAACTTTTATTCAATAAAAATTAAACAATTGGTGCTAGGGATATGGCTTAGTGATAGAGTTCTTGCCTTCCATGCACAATGCCCTGGGTTCAATCCCTTTTGCTACAAAAAATAAAAAAAGGAAAACTGAGCACCTAACAATAATTCATTATTGTAAATTTGTTATATATAAAAAAATAGGATTGTACTTTAAAATCAGCTTTGGAGCCAGTAGAAAAAGCACCTGTTGGCAGGTGCAGGAACCTGAGTTCAATCCCCAGTACTGCAGGAAAACAAACAAATTTTTAAAAAATCCAGCTCTTATTGTGGCTGTAAATATATCATTCTCCTTAAGCTTCTCCATACATTCATTTTTCAAATGAATTTTTCATAAAGTAAGTGAAAGTTGGTTACTAAGAATATTCCTTCAAATATTGAAGTTTATTTTAATCAAGTCATGCTGCTTATTGAGCTCTTGCCCTTGTCATTGCTGGAATCTGTGAGTGACAATAATGCTTGTCATTATTTACACTTTTTTCTTTTTGCAGAACCAGGGTTTGAACTCAAGCCCTTGTGCTTCACAGGGAAGCACTTATTCTACTGGGCCATCTCCCTGACCCCTACAATTATGCTGTTAGGAAGTAAATGTGTATAACAGCAAGCAGATCAGTCTTATGAAAGACAACTGTTTCCTGTGTTTCTTATGTTTTAAAGGGAAACTCAGCATCATGACATAGTGATTTTATTGAATGAACAATTGAACCTCTTTGTGAAGTCCTGTTATTTTATTCCATCCTATTTAAGAGTTTTTGCTGTGCTAGTGCAGCCAAACTTTGCATTCACTTTTAGCAGTTTTTTGTTTGTTTCTTTAACTTCTCTGTAGCTCTTTCAGCTTTACTTTGCAAAACTTACACTGTGAGAAAGACTTGGTCGTACCAGGACTCATACTTGCTTCTTTGCTTTGATCTTCTTCAAATGTTCTCACATGACATATGCTTCCATCTACATGCTTCCATCTACATAAGATTATAAATTCCAATGACACTAAACTGTTCTTAATCCTACCTGAACAAAAATCTTATCTTGTGGGTTTTCTTTTGTGTATTAGTTGGCTCACTTGTTTTAAGACGGAGTCCAGCTATGTATTTCAGGCTGGCCTGGAGCTCTGTGTTATTCAGGCTGGCCTCAAACTCAAAACAATGCTGCTGCTTCAGCCTCCCAACGGCTTGGACTACACACACATGCCACCATGCCTGACTTGAGTTTTTAAAATTTTCATTTTATAATTCTACACAGAGCTTCATTGGTTGAGTAGCGGTATCTAAAATAGTGGTCACCCTGAATTCTTACCGGCTTTCTGCAATAGATCTCGTCCAGGATTTGTAACTTGTAAGTTGAAGATATTTCACTATTCGAAATAAGCTGTCCACAGCTCCTGTTCTTTTGCTCTTATACTATTTTGGTCTTTGCTGTAAGTATCTACTCAGTAGTAAAACAAACAAAAAAGCTCCTAGTTTTGTATGAGAGGTGCCAGGGCCCTATGACAAAACCACATCTCAAATAACAGAAAGCTTCCTAACACCCAAAGTATTAAGTGCTTTAAAATGGAAAAAATCCAAGTTTTCCTGCCCATTAGATATGATCAACCTGTATTCATCTATGCTCCCTCCTCACATAATAGTTTATATTTAGCCATGTGTTGTATATTTAGGACTTGCACAAGTATTGTCAGACTTGAAATATTTTTATTTTAATTCTCTCTGTCTCTCTGTCAATAAGTGACAACATTTCTGTGCAGTTTGCCAAGCTTGTACTCAGTGCCATCTGCGCAGATCCTCTGCTAGGTCCAGGCATCAAGGAACTCCAGAGTTCCCGGTGGCTCCGTAACAATACATTTTTTGAAGAAAAAGAAATAGAATAAGTACCTCAAATCTCAATAAGCTTCTTTTTTAAGGAAATAGAGCTAAATGTCTTTTTCAACAACAACAAAAAATCACCACGAAAATATGTTCTTTAAGTGGTCAAAACTGTGATGTTTCCACTTTCTTTTATTTTGCTTTTTTTTGGTGCTACCAGGGATTCAACTCAGGACCCTGTGCTTTCCAGGCAAGCACTTATTCTACTATCTCCTCAGGTCCTATTTTACTTTATTTTGAAGAGTAAACAGAAAAGCAAAAACAAATAGCAGAAACAACAATGGAAATAGAACATCGTACAGCAATACATATGTTACAGTTTTTTTAAAAAAAAGCTAATTAACAATGGTTGCTACATTTTCTATTTTAGCATCAGATCTGTTGCTCAGATTAACAAGTAGTTACATAAGATTGGAAAAATAATTTTTAATGCTTGCTTTGCTTTCAAGAAACCTTAATTTTTTTTTCTATTTTCTTGTCTTGTTTAAAAGTTCATTTTATAGGGAGTGTAATAATAATTGATAAAACATTAGAAACAGTACATATTCAGAAGACGCAGATGAGAAGTATTACTCATTGTAGTCCTTCATAAAGTTGCTTAGGTTGCAGATACCAGAATACAGAGTTAGTCAAGGTGGAAATTCTACATATTAGATGCTATTTTCAGAAGAAATGATGAAAATTATTCATATAATTATCACAGTCAACTTGTATGATTAGTTGCATGTTTTCTCCTTTTACCTATTTTTTCTCTTTTCTCTCTGTTTAATCCTTAAATTCAGTTTCTTTCCATTTCACTCTATCTATTATACCTTTCAGGCTCTATCTATTCTTTCAGGTTCCGACACTAGAGAGACAATATCATATTTACACATGTGTGTCTGATTTATTTTGCTTTTGAGCACAGCCTCTGGTTGCATCCACTCCATTTTCTTTTAGTCTTCATAAATTTTTTTCTGTTGTCCACTCTGTAAGATTTTTATTCACCGGAAATCAGATGACCACATTTGTTTTTTCTGAAGTGTGAAATAAGGAAATCCTATGAACACAGGGAGTGGGAAGGTAAGAAACCCATAAAAATGATAAGACTACCCAGCATGGTGGCGCAGGCCTGTAATCCCAGCACTCAGGAGGCTGAGGCAGGAGGATTGTTGTGAGTTCGAGACCAGCCTGAGCTACAAAGTAAGCTTAAGGCCAGCCTGAACTGCATAGTGAGACCCTGCCTCAAAAAGACAAAAAAAATGATAAGACTGTGCCACTTAACAGGAGCAGAGAATAATATCCCAGTACAGATCCTGGTGCTGTGACTATTAATAAATGTGGCCAATTTTATTAATTAAAAGTCTGTAAGAGGAATATTATCATCAGAAATGTTTACTTTAAATGAAATATAAGCATGACAATGGAGGTCTTGCTTGCAAAATTATGTGACTTGAGTCTTTAGAGATTATAATTATATTTAGGATGCTTATTTAAAAATCCTTATCTCCGGTATGTAATCTTACTTAAATAAAATGTACGTGCACCCAACCCTTCCTATATAGATTTTTTTCTTGTCAGAATCACAAGAAATAGTTGTACACTTAAGTGAATCTTTAGAAAGATGCCCAGAAACAAATTTTAATGAAAGAAAAGTGAGAAAAACAGGAGCTTTCATTTTGATTATTGTGTATATGCCTGCTCCTAGCTTACCTTGGTTCGATAGTTTCGATTCTTATTTTTTTGTGTTAAAATGAAGGAAAAGCTCTTGGTGTTTCTTCAGATCTTTTATTTAACAAGAATGTAAGTGTATGAATACATCCAAACTATTATAAAAATTAAAATGGAGTCTGACAATTATTGAGATAAATATTTAACCAAAGTATATTGTCAATTAGTAATGACAATAAGACTTGTTTACTGTAATATGGAATATTAGGAATAAGTATTTATAAATTAATCCAACTGTTCTTGCAATCAACTTAAAACATTTTGTGAGACTGAAACTTAGTTACCTAAATGAAATGCTAATGAAGTTAGTTATAGACGTTTTGGAATTTACTACTCTCTCTAATTAAGAAGACTAGTAATATACTATACAGAGCTACTTTACATTTTCAAAGGGCTAAGCTTATTAACCACTATACATTTGCCCGTCTTTAGCACAGCTGTCATCTTCAATTTTACAAGTAGGCAAGTTTTAAGGAAAAATGCAATTCTTAAGTACTTAGAAATAATTTTGAAATCCACTAGGTTTCTGTAATTGTAGTGTGGAGTAATATTTCAGTTCAGGAAGTTTTAGCTAGTTAAATAAGAATTCAAAACCTGCTCTGCCACACACAAGTCACTTGATTCTGAGTTTGGCTTCCATTTCTGGAGGTTTTGCAGTTGGAAGCTTGGAGCAGTTTGTTCCAGGATCATGTGGTGTCTGTTGATGCCAAGAAGCCCCGCTGTTCTAATTTAGTCTCTAATCAAATTATATAAAGAGCACTAAAGAATGTGTGGTGTTCTCAGTAAAGCAGACAAGAGTCCCAAAGCTAGCTTTGCTGCTGCTGAGCCATATGGTCTCTGGGGGCTACTCTGGCTTTTGTCTTCTGTCTATTAGTTGGGCAGCATCGCAGAACTTACGACATAGATTTATGTGCCAATTGAACGAACTGATCCTTTTAGCACAGTATTAGAAGCATGGAAAGCATCTGACAGATTTGAAAAGTACTATTTTGATGACGGTAGTAATTATAATAACTAAGGTTAGGCTAAGTTCTGGCCTATAGATGAGATCTCAATAAGAGTTTTCTGTTTAAGCCAAAATATGGGGTTTATGCTCTATGTAGAGATCTCAAAGTGATGAGAATAGTAGAACAAGATAAGATTTTGACTGGCAGAACAGTAAATGTGAGATTTCTTCTAGTAGAAGAACTATCCCAAAATAAAGGGAAATATGGCAAGAGAAGCTCAATACAGTGAACATCTGAAAAGGAAAAGATACCTGTGAGTCTCTTTCTGAGAGTCAGCCTAGATTTGAGTCCCTGTTGTACAAGTGATTATATACCCAATGCATTAATTTCCCTTCTCTGGAGGAACAGAATCAATAGAAAAATGTGTGTATTAGTATACAAGGGAATTTATTAGGTGGGCTATGGATGAGAGATGTAAGAGAACATGGTGGCCTTTTGCCTGCTACCTAAGAGTGGGTACAGTATCTGTTCAGCCCATTAATATAGATAATGTGCAAGAAGAAACATTGAGACTGCAGCACGTGTCATGAAAGCCTAGAGGCTCATTGTGAAGTTACTGGCATGAGTCACTAGCCAAAGAGTTTGAAGAAGAAGCCAAAGACCTGAATCTGAGGTCCAAAGGCAATAGCATTGAAGAACACACCTTCTTCAGAAAAATGAGTCTCTTTGAAATGGAATGTTTCCTTAACTTCCCCTTTATTACTCCACAGGGCCTGTAAGCTCCTTCGCAAACCCCTCTCACAGCCAGGGGTGGGGCATCCTCCTCCTCAACTTGCTTGTCTGTGTGTCAGTCGCCTCCGAACATCCTACTAACTGTGCTTTACTGAACTGCTAGGCTTTTCTTCTCTAATCTACCATATCAGAATCAATGATCATAATCTGTCACAGTCTGTCTTTTGTCACCTTGGTAACCGGACATACCATGCTTCATCCCCAAGTGCAACTGTAAGTTTATGATTCCACAAAACAGGATACAACTATCTGGCACGCAAATGGAACTACATTAATTTCCTTCTCAGAATAGAAGGCAAAAGTTTTCTTGGGTGATACTCATTTCTGCTCGATGTGTTATAATTTAAATACTTTAATGTAGATTCACTATATATATAATATTAGTGAAATCAAGATTATGTTAAAAAGAAAAAAGAAATACCTGATACATATAAAAGATAATTATATATAGTGGGTGGTGTAAGAAAGGTTGACTGATAAGATGGTCATCCTATCAGCTTGCTTACTAAGTCCTCTTCTGCTGAGGACACCTGTTGATTAGTGTTTGCTTAGCACATGGAATACCTTCACAACCTACGTGTATATGGAGAAATCTACCCACATCCCTTTCCAGATACCTTTGTCACTCATTTTCCAGCCTCTTTCCTTCCAAGACCATGACTGTGCAAGTGGACCATGGAGGAAAGCCTGTCATCATTGTCTAGTCACATGGAGGGCCACTTACCTCTCAAGCAATGCATACAACCAGGAGCAGGGCTTAGCATTCAGACCTCTACTAAGATTCATCTTACCAGTGTCCTTCAGAGCTTTTCCTCAAAGGAACTTGAGTGCTACAGCCATCCACTATCAGGTGATGCCTACACAGGGTTCTAAATATTCTGCACACAGTTTCCAAAGATCTCCTCTGTCGGCTGCTCATGGAGTACAAGCAGAAGGCAGTAAGCTCATGATTGGAAATGAAAGGCCATACAGTGGATTAAAGCACCTGCAAGCAGGCACAGGGACCAGGGATTTGATTTCCAGGCCTGTAGTGCCAGTTTGCCCCTGGGACATGCTGAGATGGCAATTGAAACTGGGTGCCTGACCATGGTGGCACACGCCTGTAATCCCAGCTCTTGGAAAGCTGTAAACAGGAGGATCACCATGAATCCAATCTAGTACTGAGACCCTAAAGACCCTGCAGACCCTTCCCTAAAATACAGAAAAAAAATAAATGAATATAAATAAATAAATAGATAGATAGATAGATAGATAGATAGATAGATAGATAGATAGATAGATAGATAGATAAATAAATGACCATACAGCAAGATTCAGAAGCATATATTCTGGGATCATTTCTCCATGTACTTTGTAACTTCAGTGCTGGCTCTAATCTGATCACTTATCAGCCACTTCTGTTTGGTCACAGAGTTTTGCTGTGTGCTACCTACATTATGACTCAGAAGATCGGCTAGGATGTAGTTTATGACAAGCAGCTAATGTCTCATGCTAAGGCAATGCCCATGGCCAGCACTTATTTTGCACTAAGGCCTTGTAACACCACAGGAGCTCTTTCTTTAAAGGCAGAGTAGTTGTTGGCAAGTGATGGTAGAGTCTCAGTCCCAAATGCTAGGAGCCACTGCTTTGATTCCACCTGGGTTGTGCCACCATCTCCAAGCAGCATCCTGCTCTGCCACTGCCACCTCGTGTATCTCTGGGTCGTCTGCCTCTGTCATGCATGAAGTGGAGCAGCCCGAACAAGTCAGGAACAACTACAGAGACTGCTGTTGTTCAGAATGGGGTCACTCAAGCTAGCAATTTTCTGTGTCACTTGGTAAATGGGCCACAGTAGAAATACATGTTTCCTCCAAAATCCAAATAGACCCGATGTTGTGCATTGTCCTTGGATCTAGGACAAACCAGAGGTGTTGATTTTTTTCCTTTTCCATAGAAGGGATGTTGCTGCAATAGCACTGCTCTCCTAGAAATTTTGCTGAGATAGAGGAATCTTACATATTTTCATCTTTTTGTTATATTCTTTTTTATGGTGGAACCAGGAATTGAACTCAGGCCTTTGCTAGGGAAGTGCTTATTCTACTGAGCCATCTCCCCGACCCCATTATTTTCTGACATTCAAGTACTCTACCAACAGATCTAGAGTGGTTGCTACCTTTTACTCACTTGATCCATCTGTGTCAAGGAATAGGCCTGTGTGGTGCCTTGTGGAAGAGTAACACAATCCAGTTTCCTGCAAACTGAATTGTAGCACAGGGCTGGAAAGTTAATGTACCACTGAACCAGAATAGTAAAATATTACATTCTTGACACCTGCAAGCAAGTTGAGTCTGCGAGGCCTTACAGGTAGGTATGAAGGAAAAGGCATTTGCCAAATCAATGGCTGCTTACCACGGATTGGTGATGTGTGAATCAGCATAAGCAAGGAAACTTACTCTGTGTCAGAGGTGATCAGTGCAAGCAATTGAGCTGTGACTGATGATCTTACCACTGTTTATCATCATTCTCCAAGATGCACCCATCTTCTGCACAGGTCAAATACGAGAGTTAGTTGGGGACGTATAGGCAACCACCGTCCCTGCATATTTCATTTTTTTTTTTTTTCTTTTTGGCAGAACCGGGGAATGAACTCAGTCGCTGCATATTTCAAATTTGACAATGACAATGTTCTCTGTCATTGCTCTAGGAACTTGGCATGGTTTTGAGTCATTTTTTTCCCCAGCTATGGACAGTACTAATGGCTTTCACTTCGTGTTTTCTGCCAAAGAGCCTTTATTTGTGTTAGGGAATCAGGTTCTGTATTGCATCAGGTATTAAGTATGTTTAGTGCAGTTATACATTGTGTTACTGGGAAAATGATCACAGGATGGATCCAGGCATTGATAAAATGTCATTTATCACCTGACTTCCTTTGGATTCTACTCTTTACAAGGCCACCACAATATTTTGTATCTCCTACAATCAGCATTCGTTCAAAATCAGTGTCTGGTATTTTCCCCAATCTCTGATCCCTTCTTTATTCTCCGATGTATAGTGTCCTGTTAAAAGGCTTTAAACGCTGTGGATTAAGGATGAGAAAAATGTTAACAGTATAAATTTTTGGTTGTGTATCAATATTCTTCTTCAAGAGGTACAAGCCTCTTCTTTCTTCAATAAATTTTGCATCCCAAACTGGCTCAATTTTGGGATTTACTTGAAGGACTCCTCTACTAGTCACTACTGATAAAATTGGAGACAGATTTTGGTTATTTCCCCTGCAATGTTTCTGCTCTTATAAGTCTACTAAAGTTTGGTAGGCTTGGTATGTACTTCACGTTTGAGAGCACCGTGGTAATTAGCCAACACCGCACCACAGGTCTGCATGTGTGAGACTATTCTGATATCTGCTTTACCTCTGCTGCCCATTACTGTAAGGAATTGCAGCCTACCTTTGGCGTTGTTCCCACCTTGCATTTGGCCCCTGCCACTGTAGAGTTCAATTATACCTTTGTGTTTCCCCATTGATTGACTGACTGTTCTGCACTGGAAATTCTGGCATGCAAAATATGAGCGAGTATGTCAGTGTTGCTTTTGATCTTATCTGAAATCAGTATTTCTCAAGATATAACTGTTCAGCATTTATTCCGTGGGCCTTCCTGGTGTGGAGGACTGAATTCTACTTGACTAATCCACTCGTGTCTCCATTTTCCTGACACTTGGAATGCCTTAATAGTAAATTGAGGAATATAAGCCACCTTCACCTTATTTACAGTGGATCATCCTTGGATCTGTATTTCAGCCAACCAATAAACCAAGCTATGAGCAGCTTCTAAAACTCTAGGAGCTGCCATATTAAATCTTGAATCTTTGCTTAGTGAGCCCATGCCAACTGGTTGAGTTGGATGAAGCTTTCTACTCCTTCCCTTATTGTCACACACTCTTACAACTTTTTCTCATGCTTGATCCCCAGAGTGCTGCTTGCAAGAACTGAAAATTCCAGCGGTTCTCTAGCAGTGTAGTGTACATCCTGAAGGCTCTCATTGTGCACATCATCTTTACTAGTTTTCTGGGATTTTAGCCTGAGTATAAATCTGAAGGCAAGATGGGCAGTAAGTTTGGGTCCTAAGGGAGCTGGCATTGCCTGGCTAAGTCACTGTGTCAGGGAAAGGCATTACGATTTCAGGTGGGAGTACAGAATCAGTTTTCTCGGAGGAGGAGATGCTGCCCCCTATTGGTGCCATGGCCAATTACTGTGGGGTATCTCTGCCTCTGACATAAACATCCCATTAGAGGGGCCAGTGAGGTAGCTCGGTGGGTTAACATGCCTGCTTAGGCAAGTTTAGGCAAGCCCTGGGGCTGTGGCTCGATATCCGACACCACAGGCCGTTCCACCCCACCCTCAAGGCAGGCTAAGCTGGTCACAGAGTCCAGGCATAAGCGCACCTGTAATCCCAGTGCTGGGGAGGCTGACAGCAGGAGGATCACCAGAAGCCCCAGCTGCATGGCGAGACCCAGTACCAACCTATTTAAAAAAAATATCTCATTAGAATTTAGGACTTCAGTGACCCTATCTGGTCAGTTCCTGCCCCAAATTTCCATGCTAATCTGTGGTCCTTCATTATTTTTCAGTTGGTGCACTCACCTTTCCTGTAGTTGCAGGTGCCTTTTGAAGCCGAACAGAAACTTACATTGTAATTTAGCCTGATGAGGGCTTAGCTTCTGTTTTTGACAATTTCAGTCCCAGGGCTAAAGGAGAGGTTTCTTTGTGTGTTTCTTTGTGTGTGTGTGTGTGTGTGTGTTGTTTTGTACTAGGGATCAAACTCAGGACCTTGCACTTATGCCATTGAGCTATCTCTCCGTCTTGTTTGTTTGTTTTTGTGTCTTTCTGGAGAAGCAGAAATTAGAATCTTCCTCAAGTGGAACAAACAAACCTATCTGAAGTAATTCTGTGAGGCTGTGGGATACCCATTTACTCTTTATTTTCAGAGAGCAGAGCCACTATATTAACCACTAGGAAATTAAAATGAAGAAAATGGATATAAAAATTTAATAAACATTGATTATAAGGTATAAATACTTAATGTGGAATAATTTGTAACATTCAACATCTACATAACCATTGTAAAAATTACCTTGCTAAACTACAATCTGATAAAAGAAATTAATAGTGTCAAAAATTCCAGAGATTAAATAAAATACACGTAAAATACCCAGAAGGGGAATAGGTGGCTTGAATGGCATCTCCAATCCTATCTTTCGAAGAAATCTCCACACTAATTTCTGTAGTGGTTGTCCCAGTCTGCACTCTCACAATAGTGGAGAGGTGTTCCTTTTTCTCCACAGCCTCTCCAGCCTTTGTTATTGACTGACTTCATGCTAGCCATTCTTTCCGGGGTGAGATGGAATCTAAATGTTGTTTAATTTGTATTTCTCAAATGACCAATGATGTTGAATTTTTTTTTTTCATATATTTACTTGCCATTTGCATTTCTTCCTCTAAGAACTTCATATTCATCTCAGATGCTCATTTTTGAATTTGAGGAGCCTGATTTTTAAAAATGCTTTATATGTTCTATAGAGAAAGCTTTTATTAGAGGGACCGTGGGCTATACATAATTTCTTCCCAGTTTGTAGCTTTTCTTTTTACTCTGTTGGAAATGTAGTTTGAAGTGCAGAAACTTTTCACAAGATGAGATTCCCACTGTTGATTCTTTGAAGTATTTCCAATGAAGTTTGGTTTTTACTCCCACGTCTTTAAGATTTCCATGTGCATTTTCCTTCAGAAGATTTAGTGTTTCTGTTTTAATATTTAAATCTTTAATCCATTTTTACTGCAGCTTTGGGCATGCTTGTAGTCATGGGTCTAGTTTTAGCCTTTGGCATGTAGAAATCCAGTGCACACTGTTTATAGTAGTATAATTTGTCATAGCTGAAAACAATCCATATGTCCATCAGTTGAAAAATGCCAAAAAAAGATATGGTATTATACAGTAAAGTATTATTCAGTTATAAAGTGGGATAAATTTGAGTCTTTTGTCAGTAAATGGATGCAACTAGAGAAAATACTCTTAAATAAAATGAATCAGATCCACATTGCAAAGATCATATTATCTCTTTAGTGTGAGAACCTGAAAGAAAAATGGAATCTGAAGGGTATAGTAGATCCTGGGAAAAGGAAAGAAACTTATTCAAAAGGAAAAAAGTTACTGAGTTGAGGAAAAAAGACAGAAGAGGGAGTTGGGGAAAGAGATTTATCTATGTGTGTAAGCAAGATGGTTTGGACAACTGTGTTGTTCATTTTTGCTGGTTATTGAAAGGAGCAGATAATGTTATTTCTTTTCTCAATTGTTTGTCCTTTTTCTCTTCTCAGTTTGTTATACATTGCTTTCTATTTTTCTTCTTTCTATTTTGCATGCATATACCTGGTAATATGAATAACTGGTTGGAAGACCACACTACGTTTTACAGCAGGTACTGTCAAATTCATGACTTGGTTAAGTGAAATTCTGTATCACTTATAATTTTTTCTGTTTTAATTCTGATTTGTACTCTTTAAAAATAAGTACAGGTAAATAAAAATACTAGTTAAATGCCTGTTATTTATTTAACACATATTTTCACAGTTAACTGTATTTTTAGCATAATGTTTGACTACATTTCTAACAGTTTCAAATCTTTTAACAAAATCCTGCTACCTATGTATTTATCTTTTGCAAAAATCTAGTATTCTGAACTTTGACATTTTGAAGACAAAATATGCTGGAATTAAAATTCTCCTTTGGCTTGTTTCGCACATACTGTGTGACTTTCTGATTTCTTTCCATTGATCTGATGAAGCCTGACTTTCAATACTTCCAGAAGTTGTCCAGTCAGACAAAGTCTGTGTTCTATGTCGTAAGATTTTACATTTATTTTAGAACATGTAACATTGTACTTCAAAAATACCAATCACAATTTTGTCATCTTATATTGTTTGTTATGAAAATAGTAAAAAGATTTCAGTTATGAAAGTGATGTTAATGAGTTTGTCTTTAATATTATCAATTATATTATTAGTGGGGTTATGATAGAAAAAACCCTTTGAAATAACTAAGAGAACTGGCACTGAAGAGAATAATTACATTCAGGTTGTATAGTATTTAATACATTTATGGAATTCTTAATCAGATCTTCAGAATTTTATTTGTGCAAATTTTAGTCTCTTGTGTCAATATTTCTATTTTACTGCAAATATGTGATGCATTTAAGGCTCATTATAGTCATTATGCTTATATTGGAAAAAAGGGTGCATGTTAAATTTTTACAGTTCCTTTTATTTTTATTATTTATTTATTTATTTATTTTTAAGTTTTCATTTATTTATTTTATTGTCTTTTTTTTTTTTTTTTTTTTTTTTTTTTTTTTTTTTTTTTTTTTTTTTTTTTTTTTTTTTTTTTTTTTTTTTTTTTTTTTTTTTTTTTTTTTTTTTGCGGAGCCAGGGATTGAACTCAGCCCCTTGCGCTTGCTAGAGAAGCACTTATTTATTCCACTGAGCCATCTCCCCAGCTCCTACAGTTCCTATTAATCAAACCTAATGATCAATATTTTTGAAATACATTTGAATTTCTTTTCACAAGAAGACATATTATTTATAGGAAAATTGAAATGAATCTTTATATTGTGTGACTGATAAATTTTTTTGAGAAAATTTGATTGCTATTGGTTCATTTATAGCAACAGGTTCATGCTAACAATAAATGTTTAAGAATGTTTATAACATATTAATGCCATGAAAATCTCATACTTAAATTCAGTTTTAAATATAATTTTAGGTTAGTTGTAAAATGGCCTTCAATTGCATTTTTTTCCCACATCACATTAATCTAATCACCATTCTAGGTGTAATTGATTTTTGTAGATTTTCTTAATTTATTAATTCTTCCTGACCTGATTTTCATTTCAAGTGATGGATCTCTCTCTCTCTCTCTCTCTCTCTCTCTCTCTCTCTCTATATATATATATATATATATATATATATATATATCTTCTTGTGAAAATAATAATAATATGTCTTCTTGTGAAAAGAAGTTCAAATGTATTTCAAAAATATTGATCATTAGGTTTGATTAAAGGGAACTGTAAAAATTTAACATGCATCCTTTTTTCCAGTATAAGCATAATGACTATAATGAGCCTTAAATGAATCACATATTTGCAGTAAAATAGAAATATTGACACAAGAGACTAAAATTTGCACAATATATATATATATATATATTTCCATTTTTTAGGTTGTCTCTTGCTTGACTTTTATTTTGCTACACAGAAGTTTTTCTAATTTGATATGATCCCATTTGTTGATTCTTAATACTATTTATTGTATAATTGGGTTCTGTTTCAAAAGCCCTTGCCTATATAGCCAATATTTCTATACTGTAGAATAATAATACTTTCTTTTTTTTCAGTCTTTCATCAATTTTGATTTTGTTTAGCACATAGTGAAGTATATGAGTCTGGAGTTAATATTATGCATATAGATATTCAATTTTTCTAGTACCACTTGTTAAAGAGGGTGAAAAAAATACAGAGCATGTCTTTCACCCAGTTTATGTTTATGTTTTTGGGACTTTTGTCAGAAATCAAATCGTTGATGCCCCCTAGGGTTGTTTTTGGGTTTTCCCTTTTGTTCTGTTGATGCACATGTGCAATTTTTGTGCTGGAGCTGTGCTTGTACTTTGGTAACATATCTTTGAATTTGGTGTTGTTCTTCTCCCTGCTTTGTTCCTGATACTTAGGATTGTTTTTGCTTTCATGGGTCTTTTCTGGTACCATCTGAGTTTTAGAATGTCTTTCCCATTTCTGTGATGAATGTTATTCATTTATTTATTTCCTTATGTATTTATTGGCTTATTAAATATACCTGTTTTGGAAGCATGGTTCTTTTGACAATATTGGTTTTGCTTATCCAAGATCAGGGATATTTTTCTGTTTTCTATTGACCCCTCAATCTCCATTTGCAAAGGGTTGCAGTTTTTGTAGTTGATGTCTTTCACTTCCTTGTTTGAATAATTACTACGTATTTAACTTCTCTTGATGCTATTGTCAATGGAGTGGTTTTCTTTATGAGTTCCTTGTTAACATAGAGTAATGTCACTAATTTTTGTGTCCATTTTATAGCCTACAATATTTGTGAAACTGGTCATTAATTCTAAGAGGCTGTTTGTGGAATTTTTATATCATCAATAAAGAGAATGACGCCATCTGTAAATAACAACAAGTTGGCTTCACACTCTGTTGTACATATCTCTTTTTTTTCTTCTTTTTCCCTGATTATTCTGGTTAGTATTTGAGTATTATGCAGAACAGGTGATAACAGCCATACTTGATTTGTGCCTGATTTTAAGGGGCAAAAGCTTTAAGTTTTTCACCATTTAATATAATGTTCACAGTTTTGGCAGAAAAGGCTTTTATCAAATTGCATAAGGTCTTTCTAAAAACTTGAAAGTTTTTATTTTATCATGAATGGGTCTTTGTATTTTTAAAGGCTTTTCTACAGGTGTTGATATAATCATGTAATTTTTGTCTTTGTTTCTTGTTTCTGTGATACATTTACTAATATGTGTATATTTACTGATCTATGTATATTGAACCATCATTGAATCCTTTTGGGTGAAGATTGCTTGGTCTTAGTGTCTGATCTTTTTCATGATTTTTTTGATTTTGTGTTTTGTGCATTAAAGAAATTGAACTGTATTTCTGTTTCTATTTAAGGTATTTGTCTATTTTGGGATAATATTGATGTTAATTCCAGGAAAGACTTTGGAAGTACTATCATGTTACAAATTTTTTGAACAGTTTGACTAATATTGGCATTAAATCTGCCCTAAATTCTTGTAGAATTTATAGGCAAATTAATTGGATTTCTTTAGTTCATGGGTTTGTTTTTAAGTTACTGCTTCAAGTTCATGGCCTGTTATTGAATTTTTCATGCTTTTTACATATTCTTGGTTCAGTTTTGGCAATCCATTTGTCTCTAGTACTGTATCTATTTCTTGGATTTTTCAATTGATAGAAATGTCAGTGTGAGTTTGAAGTTTAAAAAAAACTATAATAAATAAAGTGTAAATAGTGTGTGTTTCATAAGCTCTAGTTAATGTTTGTAGAAATCCCAAATTCTCTTCATCCTTTCAGATTACTGCTATTTTTTTTTTTTTTTTACATTGAGGAATATATTATAATTCTTGTTTTTTGACCAAAGGACAAAAGAAAAAAAAAAAAAAAAAAAGGAAAATGGATAAAAACTTTTGTTGGGGAATTTAATAGTGTTCAAGGGAAGAGATGGCATGCCTTCTTTCCTGGTTCTTTTAGGACTAAAGAAAGGGAAAACCAACAAATATGAAACTGTCTTTCATTAAATATGAGCTAGACAATCATACTTACAGGAGATGAGATTTTGTGAGACTGCAGACTAATAGCATTGTTTTGGGACAGCACTGCTTTGGGTAGCAACCCAAAATATTTTATCATGTGTGAACCTTGGAACCTTCCACACAACACCGTGATGAGAAGCTTCATAGATTCTCATAAGATTATGGTTTCTGTGGGTGCAGGAGAGGAAATGATTTTAGAAGAAAGAGGAAGAACTCTCTAGATGGCTACAAAAGCACAGGATGTGGTCAAGTTAGTTAGTATTAGCAGTAAAGAAAGGCTTGTTTTTGATCCTATATAGGGTCAAGTGGGTAGTGAACTCTTATAGGATGATAAAACTTAGGAGATGATATTTGAGCTGCCACACTTTAGCCATTACAATTAAATAAAGTTTAGCTTGCGTCAGGATTTCTCATTGTCAGTACTAATAAATTTGGAGCTGGATAACCTTTCAAGGAGCTAATTCCTAGGGATCACACTTTTTAAAAATCATTCCTTGGCCATAGTCAGTAAATTACAGTAACAATTGTCTCAAATGGAAAGCTGTGTGAGGGCTAGCCAGGTAGCTCATCAGACAAAAGTGCTGCTGAGGCAAAGCACACTGGCCAGGGTCTGATCCCCTGTGTGCTGTGCCAGCCCTACCTCCAGGGCACTCTGAGACAGAGATTGAGACTGGGCATGGTGGCGCACACCTGTAATCCCAGCGTTTGGGAGGCTGAAAACAGGAGAATCACTGTGAGTCTGATCTATGTAATGAAACCCTCTAGACCCTATACTAAATACATAAAAAAAAAGAAAAGCTGTGTGTGTGTGTGTGTGTGCACATGTGTGCATGTGTGTGTGTGAGTGTGTGTAATATTTTAGTGGAGTTGTTGCTCTAGTTTCTAAGGCTTTAGCCTTTTTAGACAGAAGCTCAGATACCAAGTCGTTTGCACAGATTCTGCTAAGTGTTTTCCTTTTAAAAATTTTTATGTTTTTATTAACATATTCTAACAAACCTAGAAAGCAAAATGAATCTATCAATTACAGTTCATTTTTAAGAGAAATGTGAACTTTTACTATAAACTCATATCCATAAACAAAATGAGATGCTAAGGTAGAAGCAACATTTAGGGGCTGGGAAGGTAGCTCAGTTGAATAAGTGCTTGCCTGGCATGTACAAGGTCCTGAGTTTGATCTCTGGTACTACCAAAAAAAAAGAAGTTTAAAATCTTCTAAAACCAATTGACAAAATCTTATGTGTAATACATAGGAAATAATTACACATGAGACTCAAATGTTTAATTCCACTTAGATAAATATCTAGCTATTAACTTTAGCCTTTTTCTATGATAGTTTTTAGTCCATTTTCTATTTTTCTATTGTTTGTGTTGAAAACTACATTAGCTATGAAAATTAAGTTTGTATTGATTATTTCACATAGGATTAAACAGTGGAAGAAACAGGTTTCAAAACTCTCAAATATTTCTTAGATGGTTGGTATTATTCATATATTTATTTACATGGTGCTAATGATTGATCTAAGGGCCTCATTCATGGAGAAAGCACACTCTGTCACTGAGAAATTCCCATACTCCAATATATGGTGACACACAGTTATTTTCTTTAATGATTTATTTATTTATGATGCAGAGTCTTGCTACGCAGCTCAAACTCACAGTGATCCTCCTGTCTCAGCCTTCCCAGCACTGGGATTACAGGCATGTGTCACCACATTCTGTTTCAGTGGGCTGCTCTGTGCAAGGCCAGTATGGAACATGGATCTTCCTATTGGAACCAGACCCTTGCACTTGCCGGGTGTGCGTTTAGACTTCCTAGCTATCTCCACAGCTCAATATATGCAGTTATTTTCTAAGTGACTTGATGACTCTATATTTGGCCACTTTGAAAGTCATTCTTCTCAATCTCTTTTAGTTATAGATTTCAGTACAACTTATGAGATGAAAATGAATATTTAAATAGTATATAAAGCTTTTGCATATATCTGTATTTCAAAGGAATTAATTTAAAACACAAACTGTTTTAGAAGAGTTAGTCAGCCCCATATAATTCAGTAAGCAAAAGAGCTCACAGTAGATTTCTCCAAAGGAAGGAAATAGCACAGAGAAATGTTGCTCTGTTTAGTGGGAAGTGGTTTTACCATGATTCTCAGCACTGCAGAAAGTGGTGAAGTATACCAGCTATCAGATTCCTCCCCAGCCCCACAAATTGATTTCTTAATGAAAAGCGGTGATGGCTCTGCTTTGCTCCCAAAATATGAATGTTTGAAAAAAAATCATAAACATTTTACAGTTGAAAACCTCTTCCATGCAAAATGTATAAATACCACCTCCCCATACTGAATGTACTCACTATCACAAACATATACTAATGAACATATAATAAATAACTTAAAAATTGAGAAGTAAGATTATAAGTTTGTGTATATTATCCTGTTTTTGCATAGAATAAAACTAAATGTCAACATCAAGGAAAAATGCATTAATATAATTAGACTAAATATGGTCAAAGACATGAATTTTCACTTAAAAATTATTATATGGCACACAGCCTAAACTTTTGATGAGAAGTAATTCTGCTAAAGTGACTGTAATATGAAAGATTTTAAACTACCTGTCATAGTTATCAAAATTATTGTATTGATTTTACCTATTTGGTTCATATTTAAATTGCAAGGTTAAAATAATTTAATAAGCATGGCTGAATCATTTCTCAGCTTTACTAATTGTAATTTGACTCTTATGTCTGGAAGAATAACTTCAGTTTTCTCCCTGTCATGTCTTTAACCTTACTTTAATTAAATGACCAAGTTTTCTAAAAAACGGTTTAATTTTATTTTTCTGAAGGATTGGAAAATTGAAATTACTGAACTTACTTAGAGTGATTCTTTTTGATATTTATTTTGCATATAAAATATCAAGAAATTAGTGGTAACATTTAAGATGAATAATTGCTATAGATAGTGTGGATTGATGTTAGGAATGAATCTAATATTAATAGATAATGACTAGTCAATTTATGGTCAAATTACTGCCAACTGGCTCTTTTGTAATTGACACAGATTTTGTTCTGCTTTTTCCATCATTGTGGCTATCCTAAGCAAGTGTGTGTTCTTTTAATTTCAAATTCAACTCTATAATAAATCTTATAATAGTACAAAAATAGTAATAATTTATATGATCTTTAGTATTGTTGTGGTCGGTGCCGAAAGAAACAGCAAGAAGACCTGATAAAAGTAGCTTCAGAGGTCTCACGGAGATGAGTCTCTCCAAGTGGTCCCAGAGCCTTAGAAGCATCTCACTTTTGTTCAGAGCTAAAGACAGGCTAAGGAATGTGCATAATTACTTAAGTGAATGCAAACTGTTATCTCTACTAACTTCCACCATTTGCCTAACACTAAATTCACACAAGCTAGCTGATAACATCCGCAGCAAGGGATCAAAGAACAGGGCATCTCACAGAGAAGCTGTTATCTAGAATCCCATTTCTAGGAAATTCAAAGACAGCAATCACCCTTGGGCTCTGTCTATTGTTCTCTACTTTCTTAGGACATTAGGTTTTAAGGCGAAATTTGGAGTAGCTGTAGGGTAAAATAAGACATTTGACAGAATATTCGTATTTTCAAGTTTCATCAAAAAATTTAACATAAACAATTTAGATTGATGTGAATATGCCTAAGGTGTAAGTGTAAAGGTTAACATGCACATACATATCTGTATATGTTTTTACATATGAAAACACATTTTGATTAAATTTAGAAGTAACAGTAAATTTAGAACAACAATGTTTGCATTCTTCATTTTAAACAAATTGTTTTGATACATATGCATACATTTATGTAGTTTTATTTATTTACTTTTTGAGACAGGATTTCCCTATGTGATTCAGGCTGTTCTGGTAATCATTTTGTACCCCGATGGGCCTCAGTCTCCTGTCTCTGCTGCAAAAGTGCCTAGGTTACATTCCCAGCCATGAAGTTTTCAGTTGTGAAGAACTTTAATAACTTAGTAAATATCTAGGAAGTAAGATGAGATCAGCAGAAGATAAATTTTTAATAAATAATAAAAAGGAAAAGGATTATGTTTTCATTATCTCTGTTACTTTTAAAAGCCTAAGTATTATTTTCTTTTTCTGTAATTTAGGGAAGGGCCTACGGGTGTCCAGGGCCTCACTACTAGAGTGGACTCTTCTGTTTACAGCCTCCCAAGAGTTGGGATTATAGGTGTGCACCACCACACCCAGTCTCAATTGCTGTCTCACCACATCCTGGGAATGGGCCCTTAGGTCTGGGGGGATGGAAACCTCTGGCCCTTGGGACTGCTTGCAGGCACTTTAATCCACTGAGCTATTTGGCCTACCCCCCACTGCTCCCCATCCCCCCACCAAAAGAAACCCCTAAGGTTATTGATACATTTTAGGCTTGCAGAATGACCAAGTTCATCATAGGACATTTGTACCTGTATGTAACCTATCTTGATCTTTTCTCCCAATCTGATAACTTCCATTTACCTTTTCTTCCTCTCTCTGTTTAGAAAACTTTGTTTAAATTTTCCCTTCTAAGGGGCCAGGGAGTTTGCTCAGTAGATTAAGCACTTTCCTGGGAAGTGCAAGGGCCTGAGTTCAATCCTTGGTTTTGCAAAAATAATAAATAAATAAATTAAATTAAAAAATAATAATAAATAATTAATTTAATAAGTAAATAAATAAATAGAATTTCCCCTCTTTTCTCTTTTTATTTTCCCTTTCTTTCTTTCTTTTTTTTTTTTTTTTTTTTTTTTTTTTTTTTTTTTTTTTTTTTTTTTTTTTTTTTTTTTTTTTTTTTTTTTTGTCTTTTTTGAGACAGGGTCTCGCCATGCAGTTCAGGCTGGCTTTAAGCTCACTTTGTAGCTCAGGCTGGTCTCGAACTCACAACAATCCTCCTGCCTCAGCCTCCCGAGTGCTGGGATTACAAGCATGCGCCACCACGCCCGGCTTCCTTTCTTTCTTTCAACTTCTTGCCCTGACCTGTTCCAAGTCCCATGGGAATGGATTTTTTTTTTCCCTTTTCAATATCTGTTTTGGTCTTTATTTACACTTTGGGTTTTTCACAGGACAGGAAGAATGCAGCATGTATACATATGTGCACAATTTATTTCACTTATGTGTGTGGTCTTAGTGTCCATCCACCTATTTCTAAATATCTCAAGTTTGTCTTCTTTATAGCTGAGTAGTACTTCCTTGTATAAAAGCCCCATATCTTTATCCATTTATTGGTTGATAAGTATTTTGGCTGTTTCCAATATTTAAGTATTATTCATTGTGCTGCTATGAACATGGGGGTAGATGTGTATCATTGTGGTAGGGTGCCTTTAATTTTTGTATGCAGATACAAAGAAGGGAAATAGCTGATTGGAGTACGACCCCTCGTTTCAGTGCTGGGAGGGCTCTCCACGCTGCTTTCCACAGTGGGGGCACCAGTCTTCACTCCCATCAACAATGGAGTTTTTTTCCCCCCTACATATTCGTGCTCATTTGTTGTTGGTTGATTTAGGATAATGGCCATTCTTTCTGGAGTGAGATGGAATCTCAGAACTTTTTAATTTCATCTCTCAAATGAACAGTGATATTGAACATTTTTAGTATATTTATTTTCCATTGCTACTTCTTTATTTGAAAAGCATTCATTTCAGATGATTATTGTTGGATTGCATCTTTATACTTGGAGGGCTCTGAAACTTTTTAGTTCTTTATATATTCTAGATATCAGTCCTTTGAATAACAGCTAGGGAAAATATTTTCCCCACAGTATGAGCTGTCTCTTTATTCTGTCGGTGGTTTCTTTTGCTGTGCAAATGATTTTTAATAAAATGAGAACCCATCTGTTGATAGTTTGTATTTTTTGATATAGAAATGGTAGATAATTATAACAATCAAATCATCATATTTACTTTTATAAAACAAATAATATTAACTTAAAATTTAAATCCTGTTATTTATATCTAGTTAAAACTCAAGATCATGTTAAATGAAATATACCATGATTGGAAAGGTAAGTATCACATAGTCTCAGTCTTACAGGAAATATAAAAAGTTCATGCCATTGAAATTAAGACTGGTACTTACCAAGGTGGAAAAATAATGGGAGGGAAAAATGAGAGAGGTTGATCAATATGTGCTCAGTTACATTAAGAAGCAGAAAGTATTTTGGGGAAGGTATTGTAAGCTAAGGTGAACACAGATGGCCATATTGCAATATGCAGTTCAATAATTTAGAGAAAGATGTTTCAATGCATAAACAATGAAGAAATGATGAGAGTGCAAATTCGTGTGTGTATAACCTGGTTTAAATATTGTACAGTGCTAAACAATCACCATGACTCAGTTACTCTTCTTTGTGGGACAGATACCCAATACTCAAAATGAAGGAAGGAAAGGTTTATTTAGGTCACAGTTACTGGAAGCTTCAGTCCATACTCGGCTGACTGCACAGCAACATGGCTCATGGCTTCCTCTCAGGGAGGAGGCAAAGCACAGAGAGAAAACCGAGTGGGTGCAGCTCAGGCAGCTAGCTCGTCTCCCCTCCCTATACTGTAATGCCGGTTACCTGTTCCGGGGCACATGCAGCATCCATACCCACAATAATCAATCGCAAGCTCCATAAGCTGCCCCATGCCTGCATGAACCTTTGGGGGGACAACTAGACACAGAGCATTATACACTGTTATTGAAAAATCATATTTTATTTATCAGTTAAAAATCTTAATTTAATTTTCAAGAAATGCACATACCTTGCTATTGTGTATAATTTCTCAATCTACAAATTTTATAGAGAATTTTCCATTAGTTTAATTTCAAATACATTTTGATATATTAATTTGAGTGTAGCATTGCATTATTGGTAGTACGCATATCATCCTTGTCAGGGTATGATTCAAGGTGTATAGTTCTAATCCAAAATATTCAATCCAAAATGTAAAATCCAAACTTTTTTGAACATTGACATTAAAGACAATTTCCTATCTGGTTTCTTACAATGAATTATAGCTTAAATATATTTTAACCACTAATCAGTGCTTTTATTTTAGTCATATTTCCTTATTTATTTTTTGCAAGGTCTTGCTGCACAGTCTGACCTCATAGCAGTGCTTCTGTCTCAGCATTCCCCACCATGCTTGGTGTCAGTGGCTGGCTCAGCACCCAGGACCAGCAGGGCAAGCAGCACCAGGGATTTAACCCAGGTCCTTGCACTTGCCAGGCAGGAGCTTAGACCACCGAACTATCTCCCCAGCCCGAATGCCGAGCCTTCTAGTTATTCTGTTCAGTTGATCATTGTGTAGGACAATTGCACAGAGCACATAGAACAACCTTTTCTAAGTATCTCAATTCACCAGAATTGACTAGAAAAAAAATCTGTTGGAAAAACATTGCAAGATCTGTTGGAAAAAGGGAGAATCTGAAAAATTTCTGGTCTGTATCCCTTTCATAAGAGGTGGTAAACCTATATAGTCAATTCAGATAAATGAAAGTATTCAGTGAGGTAAGGGGATTAGCATGACTAATTCACGGTGAAGCATGCCACCTATGAACTCTGCACTCCCAAGAATATTAAATGTTGAAGCTGTAAATACAACTTATAAAACAGGTTTCCTTTGAGAGGGTGTCTAATTTTATTTGATTTTACACTTTCTGGGGGAATGGCCTTTTCTAAGCATTTTGAAGAAGCACAGCTGATATTCAAGTATGGTATTTCATTGCTGGTTCAAAGGAAATTGCCCACGTGTGAGTTTTCAAGGGTCTGCCAATTCTAAAGTGCGTTATGGACTTGATACTTTTTAAAAAAGGAAAACAACAGCTTGAAGAGAAATGTGCTAAGGTCTTGTGTAATTGACAACTGAACCAAAGTGGTAATTCTAATTTCAAAAATGTAGGTATTTATTAGTGGTTCAGTTCTTTGATTAGGGAAAAAATGTTTAGTTATTTCAATCCAAATTATGGACATATATTTTATTAGAAATAATTGTTTTTTATTTTTTTTTTTTTTGTCTTTTTGAGACAGGGTCTCACTATGCAGCTCAGGCTGGCTTTAAGCTCACTTTGTAGCTCAGGCTGGTCTCGAACTCACAACAATCCTCCTGCCTCAGCCTCCCGAGTGCTGGGATTACAGGCATGCGCCACCACACCCAGCAGAAATAATTTATGTTGTTTTTGTTTCCAAATCTGGTAATGAAATGATGACAAACTTAACTACTATTTTTCCGCCAATGAAGAAGAAGAAGAAGAAAAGAAGAAGAAGAGGAAGAGGAAGAGGAGGAGCAAAAGTAACCATCACCACCACCTTGGGCCAGGAAGATAGCTCAGTAGAATAAGGGACTGTCTGGCAAACTCAGGGTCCTGAGTTCCATCCCCAATACTACCCCCCTCAAAAAAATAAACAATAACCACTTTTTTATGAGAACAAACTCACTGCAATTTTCTCAGAACTATTTTTAGTAACTCTCCATAGTTTTTTTTTTTTTTAAGAATAAACCCACTGTATTTATTGGAAAAATAAGCTGTTTTCCTCAACTATCTTCTTCTTCTTGGAAAGTTATCCTAAATTGGTCAGTTTTTGAAGAATGAAACTGAAAGATTTCTATGATAAAGTTATGTTTCAAATCTGATTTTAAGATAAGTTTTAAATGATCTGATAATGCATTCAGTATAATAAGAAAAACTGGTCAGACAGCGCTTGTTTTAGTAACATTATATTTATAACATAACTTAAATTCCTTCCTATGCAAATAATCTGCATTTTATAGGAAACTAGTGTACTTCATTTGGATTACTTATTCCAAGTTCTGATCACTTGTAAAGGGTAGAGAACAGACCAAAGTCCTACATGTGTAATCTGAGTTGAGGATAAATTAGGAGGGCGGTACATGTATCACTAGGAGCATCCCCTTAAAAGTATATATATAGAGGGGCTGGCAAGATAGCTCAGCGGACTAAGTGCCCCGCTTAGGCAAGTGAGGGACCACCCTTGGATCCTGCAGTAGCCCCGTCGCTGGGCATGCTGGGCTGGCCACAGAGTCTGGGCGTGGTGGTGCATGCCTGTAATGCCAGGGCATGGGAGGCTGAAAACAGGAGGATTACTGTAAGTCCACACTGCATACTGAGACCATGCAACAACCTAATACATTAAAAAAGTATATATAGAAACACATTATGAATAATAGTACACTGTTAGGTTCAATCAATATTAGATATTACATAGAATCTGTTCTTACTGGGACATTAAGGTAATATTATGAATAATTATTATAACTAATAATTCAAAATTTACTGTTTGAAAGTAAAACTCAATAGATCTATAACAAAGACAAGACAAGCCTCTGCTCTCATCAAGTTCTGGAGTTCCTATTCAAAGAGAGCTTATAGGTTATACTATGGAAGCCCCACTTTGCTCAGGTGTGTAGGATTCTTAGCATTGTATCATTGGGGCTGTTAAAACATCAGTTGTGCTTTTCTTTTTAATCATAGAGTCTGAAACTTGAATTTTCTATCCTAAATGAAATGGTAGCTTAAATCCAAGTTTGGGTAGGTTTGCAATCTTGAAATCCAATCCAAGAATGAATTTCAGATGACAGGAAGAAAATAATCTTTGACAGTTTTCTACCTAAAGCATTCTTCCTAGCTTCCCATGGCAAGGAATGAGGAAAGATTTCCTGACCATTGTTAACTCATATCATTTATTTATTACAGATTTGTTGCTTTTCTCTCTGTGAAAGAAACACTCTAAGGATGAGGGTTAGTAGAGCCAGATCTTTGAACTGGTTCGTAAATGTATTACTCAGTAAGAAGTATTTCATCCTGTCCTCTGCTTTGTAGAATATTATCTCAGAAAGATGTCAACAGCTTTGTTCTGAATAAAGTATTTTATGTCCAAGTATTCTCTGTGCTTACTTCTGTGACAAATGGAAAGTAAGATACAAAAAGTTTTTAAACTTTTTCTGCTTTACTCATCTGTTTTTATTTTTTATTATATTTAATTTTTTGGCAGAACCGGGCATTGAACTCAGACCCTTGCACTTACCAGGGAAGCACTTACTCTACTGAGCCATCTCCCTGGCCCCTTTATTTTTATTTTAAAGAGAATAAAACTAATAGATACAACATTAGGAATGGTGCATAATTTCAAAAACAAGATGATAAGAATTCAACAATGGCTGTTGTATTGCATCGTTGATTGTTGTCTTCAAAGTAGTTGCTCAGATTATCAGATTTAAGAATAAAATTATTTAATTTGTATACGTAGTAGCTGCTGAGGCTTCAAAAGGATTTATTGGAAATCTGTGTCATTAAATGTCTCCAGTCTGAATGCAACTATTTTATTATTTATACTGCAGGTAATCTCAATGATCTCCAAAGGAAAAACAATTTAAACTGCTAGTGTGTAGTATATTTTCTTCAGGCTGTGTACTGACTGTAGGTATGTGTAAATATGAAATG
Source organism: Ctenomys sociabilis (assembly GCA_004027165.1). NCBI lineage: Eukaryota > Metazoa > Chordata > Mammalia > Rodentia > Ctenomyidae > Ctenomys > Ctenomys sociabilis. The sequence continues at coordinate 36,270 of PVKA01005938.1, read as the reverse complement.
AGGCCTTCAGGAATCGAAAGATACAGCCATTACATTTGTTTTATAAATGTCTATTGGAATGTGCAGAGGTGTCACTACACTTAACTTGCTTTAAGGCTTCATGTTGTTAATTGGCTTATACACATGTTTGTACTCTGAGGAAAATTATTTATCTGTAGTACTAACAAAGAGAAGTCTATTGTCAGTATTTGGTAGTTGGAAAAACCAAGGTGCATACCAGTATCTCTCTCTTTGCCATGAAGAAAATTTACTGTTTGAAAGTAACAACAGTACTAAAACAAAATTTCAGTTTTTGCAGGTATACTGTGTCACATTATGAAAATAGCATGGAGGCTGGGAAGATAGCTCAGTAGAATAAGCACTTGCCTGGTAAGTGCAAGGCCCCTGGTTCTGTCAAAAAAAGAAAAAGATGCATGATACAGTTGAACATGCTTTACATTTCTTGATGTTAATATAAAATATTTATTTATGCAAAGTCAATATACTTATCTCAATGACACACGTTGTAGAAACAACTTTGCCAATCTTTGGCTTAGATAATGAACAGAAAAACTGTAGAACAGTGTCATTTGTGTGGTTTTTCAGGATGTTGTACCAGCACGATGTGCTGCCAGAAACCCTGTTTCAAATCAGTAAACATTCTTTTTGGATTGAGTACTGAAATATACGTTGCTTAAGTGACTTTATAGTTTGATATTACATGGACAATATTCCCCGTTCTGATTATTATGTCAACCAGATTGAAACAAACAACATTGCATTATTTTTCCACGTTTGTCCTAAGATCATAAAATCATTGGAATTGGTGTTGTTTCAAAGGACTGATTTTCCTAATGTACAATTAAAATGGAAACAGAAAAAAATATATAAGTGAAATGATGGAAGGAAACGAGGAACAGTCACTTGAGCTTTGAGAGCAGAGGGTCCAAGGGCTTTCCTGAAAGGGGTCTGTAGGTGTTTCACTGTGTTCTTTCCTGAATACTTGAACAGACGCCTGCTGCCAAAAGTAAGCAACTGAAGCTGGCAGCTCAACTACCACTTCTTTGCAAGGGAAGCTATGATACCAATTGGCAGCTGCACCTTTCTGCCAGTTAAGTGCTTTTTCCCTTTCTTGCTTTAAAATTTTCAAAAGATGAATCATCTACTTTTTCTCAGGTGTTTTCGGTTATGAAGGAGCAATAATAGAGAAACTCATTACTTCTGCAGCTGCAGACTAGTGCTTTCAAAATGCATCCCCTTGGCGCAAGAGTGCTATTTTTCTAGTTATGCAGAAACAGGTGTTTCCCTGTTATGCAATTAATGGTGCATTTATCTTGTCCTGTTTTATTGTAAAATTAATATTATCATGACTGAAATTTAAAGAAGAAATTTGCTACTCACAAATGATAAGTATATTCACCTTGGTTACCAGTCTCACCATTTCCTACCATGAACCATAATGACCTTCTTGCAGATCTTCCCAGACCCCAACCCACACGGCTTTAGATCCTTCTAATTTCATCGTTACTCTTTGAACAGTTTTCTGTGCTATCAGTCTCCTTTTCACCAGCACTTATTTCATGTCTCTGTTGAAATAGCATCCTCAGAGAAAGAACCACCTGTTCACAGATTCTGTGCAGTCATAATCATGCTATGCTGATTTGGCTGGATGAAGACACACCTAGGTGCTTAGAAAAGCCCAACTCTGGATGTATCTGGGTGGGTCATAGAGGGGCAATAGGGTCTTTATCTGGTCCCTCGCTCCTTCTCCAGTGCTGATGTTTTGCTCTGGTTTTTCATCACCAAGAACTATACAGGAGTTTTTTTTTTTTTTTCCCACTTTCTTAACCTGTGGATTGAATACACACAGTGTACCAAATTAAATCTCTCCTCTCCTTAAGTTGTGGGGTTGGGTATGAAGTGTGAGAACAGAAAATTGTTGCTCAGAGTATAACCTCTGTTGTGATGGTAGCTGTGGTTTAAGATGCTGGAACTGATTTGCAGGAGGAGTGGAAATTTGCAGATGCAGGCTGGAGAAGCCCTAGAATGCTATGAGTAGAGCCTGAAGGGTGATTCTGGGCAGAATTCACAAGTCAAGAATGCTGATAGGATCATAGATCATAAAGGCCAGGGCCATGAGGTTCTAGGGGTAAGTAATGACTTCATTGGCATTTAAGCTGAAAGGTATATTAATTTTACCTGTGAAAATAATTTCTCTGCACTTTGTTCATGTCCTAAGATTTTGAAGGACATTCTCCTAGCTATTTTGAATCAGATGTATACTGAAAGTATGGTAAAAAACAGAACAGAAAAATGTGGAATAATTAAACTTAGGGCATAAAAGAACTGTGTTAAATTGGGCAAAGCCAGGAGTGGTTTTTATGGGAATTTGTGCTACTAAAAATGAAACCAAATAACAATAACGATAGAAAGCAAGTGTATGAGTATTTAATACAAAGACAAGCAAACTGTTATCTGTGGTCCATGCCTAGTACTTGGGAGGCCAAGGCAAGAGTACTTAAATTTCAATGCCACCATTGACAGTTCAGTAATTTAGCAAGACTTTGTCTTAAAATAAAAATGAAAGTTTGAAAGTAAAAGAACAGGGAAGAAGATCTAGCTCTATGAGAAAAACTGGAATTCAATTCAATGCTTAATATTCCTCCCAAGGGGAAAAAAATGAACAAACCAGCAAGATCCCACCATCTCATTTTCAAAGGGTGAGAAATTTCCTTTGAGAAGAGAGCTCCTCCTGCATGCCTGCTATAGAGAGGCTCCTTGAAAACTGTTCTAGTCAGATTCATTTCATTGTGCTCAGACACTCAGGGGCCACTACAACTATGCTCTAAAGGGGTCTGGCTACTGTTGCACTGATTAGCTTTGCTTCTTCAGCTTGGCTTTCTTTTGGTCTGTAGTCTAGCTTCCCTATAGATTTTAAAGGAATTCCTGAGAGGTCTGTCAAAATGTCCTGGAAAGGACAATGCATGAAGGTGTGAGAATGAAGCAGAGGGTACAGTGCAGACCCGGGGAGTCAGAGATGCTAGGGATATGAAATGTGTACTGAGGAAAGATACTGAGCGTGTGTGGAGACAGCCCAAGAGGAAGGCATAATGGTTGGACTCTTCACGCTCTCTTGTACTTGTGTCTTACCTGCTTGCTCTGAACTGAGTGCTGGATACAGAGTGATAAGACTTCATGTTTGTCCCTCTGGCTTTTAAGTCTTATTTTGGTCCTGCTTTTAACTATCCCCGATTCCTCCCTTTTGGAATGGAAATATTAACCCCGGGCAACATTGGGGTCGTGTAACTTTTTTCAAAGGTTCACAACAAATAGTTTGCCTTGAATCTCAAAAGTCTTTGGTTTGCACTCCTGAAAAACGATGGAACTACTGAGACAGTGCCTTCCTTGGTCTCAACATTTACTAATTAATACATTCCCCATTCTACATAAGATGTCATATCATGTTATTCAGAATTATTAACTTGTACTTATTTGGAGATTAAGTATGGTTTAGGCAAATGTGATTTGGTACCAAGCTGGCAAGGGGTAGAGTATGTGGTTCACACTTCTTGGGCTTGAGAGCTGTTTAGGAGATTAATAAAACACATTTCTTTGTGTCTGGGCAGGTCATACATTGGTGAATTTGATGCTATGTGTGGTCATTGGCTCTTTTCTCTCTGAAGCTATTTCCTACACTGCTTTTTGGCTACTTTTTACTCAGTATCTTTGGCCCAGGACTATCTTCTGGTATGATATTTCTTCGACAAAGCCAGCAGACTGAGCTGGATTTCATGAAAGTACACGCCGAATGGAGACATCTCCTCCTTTAAATGATGGATGTGTGGTCTTTTGTCCCAGATGGAAACACCTGAGTTATATAATCTGAACTGTGACCTTTGCCATCTGTCGAATTATTTTTTCTGCCATGTGCTCTATATTCGAACAGAGATATGCCTATGTGACATATTCTACAGTTGCTCACTTATTTGTATGTTTTTTATTCCTTTTCATCTACTGCATGTAAATTATGGATTCCAAGTGATCAGAAATTTACGTTTTTGATCAATCATTTTTCATCAAGCAGCTAGAATATGACCAGACATATTGAAGACTCTAAATGACTGTTTCTAATAAATTACTTTTTAAATTTAGCATATCTCAATAAATTCTCCTTTATGTCTCCTATATTATGTAATACAAATTCAATTTTGTAACTATTAGTCTTAGACGGAAATGAAGAAAAATGAAATAGAATAAGCAAGATATTTTTATATACACTGTATGCATTTTATACTCCTAGTATAAATTACTTTTATATGAAATATGACTAGCAATCCTTTTAGGAATACAATTTGAAATAACTCCATAGTTGTGTAGCTCATAAGAAAGAAAAAAAAAATTCCCTAAATAGCACTTTGCATTTCTAAAAGTAACAACAGTTTAATTTTGCTTGTTTCAACTTTAGCTTCCTAAGGGGAAATACTACTTCAAAGAGAATGCATAGCAAATATTTGTCTCACACTTATTCTTTGGAATCACTTTACAACTTCCTATAATACTGAAAACAATTTAAGTATTTTTCTTAAATTAAGAATTGCTTAAAGGGGGTTTGTGGCAAGGCAATTAGCAAATAAACAACATCCCAGTAGACCTGTATCCTTCCTGGTTTTCTACACAAAATTTCATTCCTTCCTAAATATACAAATGCTTTAAATGATGACTATAAATATACAGAATCTAGCATAGCGATGGTGAACATTTTGTACACAAGTGCCAAAACTACAACACAAAAGCATTTATTTTTCACAATGTGCCAACACTGAAATTAAACCTGAATCCTGAGCTTTTAGTTTAAAATAACTCATACCTTAAATCTTGTGACTTAAAAGAAAACACACACACACACACACACACACACACATAACTTGTGTCGTAGGTTTGCCACCACTTAACTAGGGTGTTATGTCTTAATTTAAAATGTCACTGAAAAGGCTCATGTGCTCAGAGTGGGCTTTTATGGAAGGTGTTAAGATTAGGGGGAAAATCTGGATTGTTGTATTAATGGATTAGTCTGTTATGAGTTCATAGTTAAATATGCTGCTAGGTAGGGGCTACTTGGAGGAAATAGGTCACTGAGCATAATTCTGAAGGCTTTATTTATTTGATAGTTCTCTGTCGCTGTGTTTCTGTGTCTATATCTGTGCTTATCTTTCTATGTGTCTCTGTCTCTGTTTCTCTCTCTGTTTCTAGAGAGACAGACCTTTATTGACAGGTAGACCTCTCTTCTCTGTCTCTTGCTGTGTCTCTCTCCCTCTGTGTCTCTGTTTCTGTCTCTCTCTGTCGGTTGGTCATTCTGTCTTTCTGTGTCTGTCTGTAGGTCTATGTCTGTCTGTGTCTCCTTGTCTCTGTCTGTCTGTCTGTCTGTCTGCCTGTCTCTCTCTCCCCCCCGCTTTCTCTCTCTGGGTTGAGTGCCTTGGCTCAACCTGACTACTAGGGTTGAGCAACATTTTTCCTTCATGTCTTTCTGCCATGAGGTTTCTGTCTTGGTGCTGGTCAATTATGTAATGCAGCCTCTGAAAGCATAACCTTAAATGTACCTTTTCCCCTTCCGATTGTATACATTAGATTTTTTTTGTCCCAGTAAAGAAAACACTGACCAATACCTAGGACTATTTGACACAATTGCTTAAGCTGGAGTTTATGTAAACAAAACCTAACTTCAATCTTCCTATTTTAGTGTCTTTTGGTGAGTCACTCCCCTAGATTTATAATAGTTTGTGTAATTGTCACATACATGTCTTAAATAAAGACAGTGTACCATTCAAAATATGTTATTTAGCAAATAAGTAATTTTGTTGTTCGTGTTGTATTTTGTTCAGGGATTGACTACACAGCTCAGACTCCTGGTGATCCTCCTGTTTTAAACCTTCCCAGCACTGGGACTACATGCTTGCAGTGTACCAGCACTCCCTGTCTCTGTGGCTGGCTCAGCGTGCCTAGTGGTAGGCCAGAATGGCAAGTGGTGCAGGGGATCAAATCCCCAGCCCTGTGTTTGCCTAAGAAGGCTCTTAGTCGGCTGAGCTCTTTGAAAGATTAGTAATTCAAGGCTGGCCAGATAGCTCAGCAGATTAAGGCACCTGCTTATGCAGACACAGGAACCGGGTTGGATCCCAAGCGTGCTGTAATAGCCCTGTCCCTGAGGCACACTGAGACTTTGACTGAGACAGGGTGTGGTAGAGCCTGCCTATAATCCCATCAATAGGGAGCCTGAAAAACAGGAGGGATTGCTATGAGTCCTATCTATATAATGAGACCCTGTAGACTCTGTACTAAATACAGTTAAGAAAAGAAAAGGTTAGAAATTCATTGCAGAAATTTTTTCTAGTTGATATTTTATGAGTTGCTTCTTTGCTACACATTGATGTGTTATGCAAAAGTGACTAGAGTTCTTACCATATTAGGTATTGATAGCATGATATGTAAAATATACTTAAATATCCATTGATACATCTTGTGAAAAATATATAAGTTTTAACTTTGCTTAGTAATATTGCTCTTTATGAATAAAATGAACTACATGTTTCCAACTACATGTTGGAAACAGCCAACGGTAGTCATTATTACAAATGTTAAAGCCAAGATAAATTGATGATGACATTTTAAAAGAAGAAATAATTTAGGTTAGATCATAAGAAAGTGCTGACAAAATTTAAGTATATGTGCAGAAGTCAGGCTTTGTGTTAAATCTGAATAGAAATCAACATTAAAAAAAACAACATTCCAATTATTACATAGGCATATATATCATACAGGACATAGTGTAGTATACTGTGTACAGCATACTATAATTTACTATATTCTCAGAACAGCAAATATAAATTACTTTATACAAAAGATGAATTTTTCAAAGTCACCTATAAATCAGGGCTCATGTTTTAACTGTCAACATACATTTCTTGTTCACTGACATTGTGATTTCAGAGATAGGCACCCCAAAGTTATTGGCTCCTGTACCTCATAAAATGTCACATCAGAATATATGAAAGCTTCTCCATGTTAAATTTAAAAATCAATGGTTTTCTATTGAAATGATTCTAGTGACACTAGAATCAAAAATCACATCTAAAATTCAGTATAATATCAAATGCCTGTGACGATTGCTCCAAAATATACAAAAGATACATCGCTTAAAGACTATTTCTTCCTTATATGATCTGAGACTTGCTTTCAGAGGTTTCTCTGTTCACATTGCAAGAGACTTTTTTGTTATGTAGTAATCACTAAAGAAAACACTCTCAAGGAAATGCAAGAAGAAATTCCGGTATTTCCTAAATATAGTTAAAATGTATACATGCAATAAAGGCATAAGAAATCTTCCTAACTATCAGAATATAAGACATAAAATATTTTTCTGGTATTCCACATTGGAAAATAAAGATATGTGTTTTGCCCAGTTGAAAGCACATCTATTTATATGTGCCTTTTACTTCTCCCTGTACTTTTTTCATTATATAGAAAAGAATTTAACACCATTAATTATAAGCAATGGTTGTATTAACAAGTGCATTTTTGTAAACAGCTATGGTCATAGTCTCTTGGCCTCAGGAGAACAATATTTGGCTTCAAACACATTTGCAGCTAATAGGGTGATGATTCATAGGCATAGTCTGAAATAGAGCTGTGTTTACCACATTATTCTAAATGTGTTTATTTTAAATTCATTCTATTGATGTGATTTTCTGAGGTTTGTGTTTTCTTCTGTTTAAAATGGATTGTTTTGAATAAAGTGAGACTATTTACAGAAATGTAGAATAAAGCTGCTTGTATTTCCTCAGAAAGAGTAAAATAAAGTTCAAGTGTGTTCATTGTAGTATGTCTTTGAAATAGTTGTTTCTGTTATTTCTTTTGGGTAAAATGATATGAAGAAATCAAAGATGGCTTTTTTGAGACTGATATAATATGGAAATATTTGTTTTTGTACTTTTAAACTTATTCTTAAGTACTGAAATTTCTGTAAGTGAATCAATAAACATTTTATGTCCCTATTTTCTTGCAATGATACATTGTGGCTTACTCTAATATTAACTATGAGTAACTATATATACCTAAAAAAAGGAAGGGTTGTCTTTCTACATTTCCATGTTAAATAGCAGATCTGTCAAATTTTGTTTGATAATTTTCAAGGCACTGACACATCTTACTGAACAGCTAATTTTATTACCTGCATTACCCAAAGACTATATGCTATATTTTAAATGATTATTTATGGTAGTACTTCTCTTGATTATACCCCATGATTCTATCATGGTTTGGATTTTTTTGCAAGGGGAACAATATTATACAGGACACATTTTACAATATTATTTTATGATGAATTACCCAAGAATCACATACAACTTGTGCAATAAATCCATCTGCATACTAAACACTAAAGACTCCAGATGAGGACCTAGAGCTCATAACAATGCCTCCCACAAGTCCAACTGGAGGTCTAGATCCCACATCAAAGTCTCATGCAGGCCCACTTCATGGATCTGGGCTGGAAGGGTCAGTAGTGAAAGCTAAGAAGTCTGTGCCAGTGGGATGAAGGATCTCTGCTAGCCAGCTGAGGGATCTGAACTGAAGGTAGGAAGCCACTCTCAAGGTAAACACCAGAGGTCCCCCAAAAGTTACCATAGCGATCCTCAGTAAAATGAGGTCCTGAGCTCCCCCAGGGATGAGGAAAACCAAGTTCCCCTCAGGAAAGCCAATTTGACAAGCTTCTCTATGAGGTTGAGCAGTGTACCATGTTACCCTCTGGAGCCACAAAGTGGTGCTTAAGATGAGGACCAGAGTTCATCCAAAGTTCATTGAGGAAATGAGCAAACAAAGTCCTCCAGCAGAACAGCCCAAGAGAATTAGCAGCTTCCAACAGCTTGACCAAACAGCATCCCTAACAGTGTTTTGGCAGCTTTTCCTTTTCTGCCTTTATGCTGCTGGCAATGACTCTCAGGTGGGCCTCTTGCATCCAGCAACACACTAACATGGCTCATTTGGGTGTAAGAAGTTGACCACTTGTTACAAATCCACTGCACCCACGGAATTGGGTCACTAGTAAATTAGGACCAAGTTCCACAGTTACCTAAAAATGTGGTAGATGCGGTAATGTATAGCTTAGAGAGTGGCTAACAAGGTGATTTGTACTTAATCTCTCTCCAAAGAAGTATACATCGCCTACCACTAGAGATTGTTCTCACAGGGAGACTTTAGTTGTGAGCAACACCAACATATTTTCACAGCATTAAGCAGGAGCCTTCCCAAAGCTACAAGCTTGACAGTAGGATGCCAACATCCACTTCGTGATGGGGAAAGGATGTGGCCTAAAGCCACGGACAGGATGAGGTCAGATTAGCTCCTTCTGGACATTACCTGTGCTCAAGGCTGTGTGCAAATGATGTCACAAGGCTGTGAAGTGATACATTCTGGAGAAATTATACTATGAATTTTGGCTTCTCTTGAATAGTTCCATATATTTTCTGATTCTGAAAAATAGCTCTGAGTCTCACCATTTAGTCAGTCACTACACTGTCAGAGCAAATAATCAGGGCACTACATTGTGCTGTGTTTCTGAGCTATATAGCAATAGCTCTCTCTCTATATATATATATTTGTGTATATTGAGTATGTTAAATGGAGAGAAAAGTGATTTAAAAATATCATCCAAGAGCCAGGTGTGGTGGCACATGCCTGTAATCCCATCACTTGGGAGGCTGAGGCAGAAGGATTGTTGTGAGCTCGCAACCAGCCTGGGCTAAAGTGACCTTAAGGCTAGTGTGAACTGCATAGTGAGACCCTGTCTCAAAAAGGCACACATACACACAAAATCACATATCATTTGTCTTCATGGAAAAATTAATACTGAACTCCTGCAACATGCTACTAGCATATGGTATGATTTTAATAATAGGTTTTTTTCTTATTTTTTCAATTATTTATTTTTCTGCTTCTATAAAAGTCATTCTTAAAGTGATTTCATGAGGTGATTGGCTTTAAAATATACACTTCAAGCATCTCTATTGAGGAAAACATATCATGATAATTAGCTGACAGAATATCTTTGTATAGTAATGGACATTTAGGAGAAATATTTCATCAAAAGTCTTGTTATCGATATCATTACAGCAATCTTTCAAAATTATTTTTTGATATATGAAACAAACAGAATTACTATTTATAAAACAGATTATTGTGTCTTACACAAATTATGCAACTACTTTCAACTAATATCCTTCTACGCTACCTAATTTTTAAGTAATTTTGGTGAAAGTGTTTCTTTGGAATTAGAGCAAGAACAATAATGAGTCTCAATTGTCTGAAAATTTCAACAGTTTCATTTTAATCTAATTTCACAAAGCTCAGCTTGTTTTTTCTTTACCTGGCTATAATCACATGTTTTACATAAACTGATTTATGATGTGAAAGAGTCATTAATGCCTGTCTTCAAAGGATACTTTAGACTTTGGCTGATACGTTCACAAGCCAGCCCTCCCACCATGCACTGAGTAGTGGAAACTGAGCTCAGACTCTGCCTGAGTTGCATCCCCAGAATTTTTTTGTGCAATTGTTTTAAATGACATCCTTGCTGACTTGTTCTTCCATTCAGAGTGGGCTGGAGCCTGTAACCTCTGACTTCGGTCCTCCTCGTGGTGGGACACTACAGACGTGCATCATCATTTCTGGCTCTTTACCTCATTTTTTAATGAGCAATATCTCAATAATTATATCTCAATGGTTGTATTACATACTAAAAATAAGTACAAATAAAAGATGAATTTCTCAGATTTCATTGTGTGAAAGTATTATTTCAACTTTCATTCCTTTCTTCACAATACCTGAGATATTTTCTTAATATATACACATTTTCTTATGTCCATTTTTGTAAATATTTCAAAAGTATGTTAAATGAACTGTAGACATTTATGTTAAAAACAACAATACCATTCCCCAAAGAAGCCATCTTGTTATTTAAAACTATAGGGGTGAGTGAGATAGCTCAGTGGACGAAGCACCTACTCACGCAAGCACGAGGACCAGGATTCCCCAGCACCACATGCAGCAGTGGCCCTGCCTTCAGGTGCGCTGAGCTGGCTACAGAGTCCAGGTGTGCCCATGCATGCCTGTAGTCCCAGAACTTGGGAGGCTGAAAACAGGAGGATCACTCGGAGTCTGAGCTGCATAGTGAGACCCTCTACCAAATACATAAAAAATAAAACTGTAGTAGCAGTTGAACTTATGTTTGTAAAACATCTTAGGACATTTCAAAACTAATGGTATAAGTAAGTGTGTAAATGTTCAAAATATGAGAGCCCGTTCAATGTTGCCGAATATCCCTTTAAATGCATCAGATAATGCTTAACCATCCAATGTTTTATGATTACCACTTTGTTTATGAATTTTGTGTGGTACCATTTGGGGGCCTTTTAGCAATAAGAACTATCACATTTCTATAAATTTCATTGATGTGTTGAAGTATTACATAAAAGAACTGTATATAATGTTGGAAATGAGTTTTTGCTTAATATGGAAAATTGTTCTTTAACTGAAAAAAAAAAGTGCCCTGGGAGGTTATATACACTTTTATACTTGTATCTGCATAAATGAATTCTATTGGTGATGTTTTGGATTAAGCTTGCTCATTGAAAGAAAAATTCCAACTCAAGATTATTTTCTTAATGAAAAGTATTTGTGTTACAGTAACATGCAATACAGTTGTTTAATGTTAATATCAGTAGATTATTAAAAACTTAAATCTGTTCAATACCTTTCTTTTGATAATTCAAATAAGACTGATTTTACTCCTGTTATTGTATAATTACATTCACTCATCATATATAATGTACTGAAATTGTAATCCTTCTGGTTTTTTTTTTTTTTTTTTTTTTTTTTGGTGGAAGTGGGGATTGAACTCAGGCCCTTGAGCTTGCCAAGGAAGCACTTATTCTATGGAGAGATCTCCATGACCCAAAAATCTGCCAATGCTAGCAGAGGATTTTTTTGTTTGTTTGTTTTCTTGTGGTGGAACCGGGAATTGAACTCAGGTCAGCCAAACCCTTACTCTACTGAGCCTTTAGTTTTTGATATTCTTGATGTCTGAATATAACATTGCTATTGAAGATATTTTTTTTTCTTTTTTAAAATAACAAAGGCCTAAACTAAATTTTCATGTTATTGTTAAAATCAATGTTATATCATATTTGCTTTTAAAACTTCACCCACCATTGTTCAATGTAAAATTTGAAGAATGACTGCAAACGGTTCAGGGCTCATTTGGAGCACTGGCCAGCCCACCTATTCTATTGTGCAGATTCCTTTGCTGTATGCTGATGTTTTTCCTTGTTCCATTTTTCATGTGTTCAACATCAAAAACAATGAATACTTTGCGAATGATTCCCAGGAAGGGCTCCTGCATACAGAAGTAGGAACAAGGCACAGCTTGCAGCAGAAAACTGTTCTCAAGGTTAACTGACAAGGAGACAGGAGACACAGACAAACATGTCTCAGGATTGGCCACCAAAGTGGGCTTTTATGGATGGGCCATATGCATGAGTATATTCGCTCATTCTCAAGTAGTGCTGAATTAAATTTCTTCTGCAGAACATTTTGACATTAACCAGCAAATCTGGTATTTTTAACATGGTAAAGAGATTTTTCTTTTAATGACAGATTGATGACAAAGTATTACCCTTGTTTTAATATATATATATATATATATATATATATATATATATTTGTATTTGTGATATATTTATTTAGTTGGCACAAGGTTTCACTACACAACTCACTCTTCATTTGAATATTTGGATCCCTGGCTTTCTGTGCCGAGCTCTCACCTGGGGAGCACTGAGACAGTGATTCAGACTGGGCACAGTGTTGTGCACCTGTAATCCCAGTGCTTGGGAGGCTGAAAACAGAAGGATTATTACAAGTCTGATCTGTGTAGTAAGACCTTGTGATCCTCCTGCTTTCAGCCGCCCCAGCACTGGGATGACAGTGTGCCACCTGGCCCGGACTCTGGCCAGCTCAGCCTGCCCTGGGTGCAGGGCTGACATGCCCTGTAGGGCTGAGGATTGAGCTGTGGTCCCTGTGTTTGCTTAAGCAGGCACTTAGTTCACTGAGCTGTATTGCTAGCCCCTACCTTTGTTTCAGATAGCCAAACAATGGCCACTTACCCTTTTTGGTTTCTTATTTCTGTAGTCACTAATTTTTCTTCACAGTGCATTACATTGCAGTCATTATCTATATCTATATCTATATCTATATCTATATCTATATCTATATCTATATCTATATCTATCTATCTATCTATTGATAGATAGATAGATAGATATAGATATAGATATATATGTATGTATATATTTTGGGGGGACAGAACCGGAGATTGAACTCAGGCCCTTGTACTTGCCAGGGAATCGCTTATTCTACTGAGCCATCTCCCCGGCCCCATGCAGTCGTATTTTATCAATCATTTACTTCTAGTGCTTGTAGAAAATTTTTAAAAATAGGAAGACTGTTCATTATATGGCTTTGAAATTTATTTGAATTTTTTTCTTTAATTAGATTTTATTGATAACATTTTGGATATATGTAATGATCATATTTGTCATAGAGAATTTATATTGGTGCATGATACAACTTGAAGCTTTACCCATTTTGCAGTCCCCCCTTCACCTCTTTGTCTCCTGCATATTTGCAAAAGCTTTATTACCACTTTTTCATTCTTGTTTTTCCTTCCCTTTCTGTATCCCCTTCTCCATTTGAATATTTTTCTCCTATTTCACAACACATAATATACATTTTGTTTCTTATTTATGTTCTTGGTTTCTCACACTAGAGAAACTGTGGTACTTACACATGTGTCCAGCTTATTTCACTTAATAGTATGGTATCAAGGTTCAGGCATCTACCTAGCAGTATCTCAAGCATATCTTTCTTTAGGGCAAAGTGGTACTCCATTCAATTCTAAATTTACCTGACAATAAAACATGATCTTAAAAACGTATGTAAGGCCCAGGCAGATAAGTTAGCACGTTAAAGTGCCTGCTTAGGCAGTCACAGGGACTGGAGTTGGATCCCTGAGTTTCTGTGCCAGCCTCTCCTTTGGGAAGCACTGAGACAATAATTGAGACTGGGCATGGTGGCGTGCACCTGTAATCCCAATGACTGGGAGGCTGAAAACAGGAGGATCACTATAGGTCAGATCTGTGTAGTAAGACCTTGTAGACCCTGTACTAAAATACACAACATATAAATAAATAAATAAATAAGGTACATAGGAAACAATGGTGAAATTTTTGTTTTTATTTTTCGAAGTGCAGGTTATATTTGATAGGTCAGGGTATGTATGCATTGCTTTAAGGAATTGTACCAGAATTTATAGTCAAGTATTATTTGGGTACAAAATTATGACAACTGAGAATTACTGGTATCTTTCATATGCTATTGTTCACATCTTAAACCACTGGTTTTTAATGTGGTCTTTTGGTGTTGTCACTACTTTTAGATAAATATGGTGTAAATAACTTGCTAGGGTCCTATGCTATTTTAACTGAACCTAAGTCATTCTGAGAATTTATTTGATGATGATTAATAATGTTACCCTTCTGGAGAAAAACAGTTGAATATCATTTATTCCTTGACTTGGGACTTTTCAGTTCCCTTTGCCCCAGATCATCTTTGAGACAGACTTAAAAGTTATAAAATATCTTTTGCAAAACCATGAGAAGTACCAGAGGAGGTTGAAGCAAGAAGACAGCAAGACTGTAGAAGGTCTAGAAAAATTAATGAGACATTACTTCAAAAATACGAATATGTAGTGGTTGATGACTATGTCAACTTGAGAGGGTAGGAGACTTAACTAAATTCACTCAGCAGTTCTACATCATAATGTGTAGGACATCCATGGGAAATGCTGAAGGACAGTGGGTTCCCTTCTTTGGAGGAGCTTCATTCTTTGTGGCCAGCTTGGTTGTTCCCTCTTGACTTCTAGCTCAGACTCTTCTACTTCTGCCTTGGACCCTTCATCCTTGTGGTGTAGATGCATTAGCCTTCCATCATGGACCCATCAGCCTCCTGATATGGACTTGGATGGGACACTGCAGCCTTGGACTGAATCCTTCGGTCTCCAGTGTGCAGACGCCCTCTGCATAGTTCCTCAGCCAACTCTGTGGCTGGACGTCATAAGCCAGTATTGTAATTTCTTATATATTTTTATATCTTGTGTTATATTTTGTTCTCTAGTAAAACCTGACTGGAACAGTATGTTTATATTAAGTAAAGGTTGGAGTTACAGCGCAGTAGCACAGTGCATGCCTACCGTGTGCAAGGCTCTGAGTTCAGTCCCCAGGTCCACAAACGAACAAGAAAAGCAAAGGCAAAGCAAAAGGGAGCAAGCTATTTTTTAAAATGCCTAACAGGAGGACAAAATACTTAGGCCCATTCCAATTTGAGTGTTTTAGAAAAAAGAGTAGTACACCAACCAAAAGGCTTGTAGCATCAATGGAATATAAAGGGAAGGAAAGAAGGAAGGCAGTGAGCCACTGTCTCCAGCTTGCATGCTATAAATACTTCTCTTCTGTCGCTCCACCCTCCGTTGGAGCCAGCTAACTCTGGACTGAAGCCTCTACAAAATTCATGCTAAAAAACATCTTTCCTCCTTTAATTAGTGTGTGTTGGCTATTTTGTTCCAGCAATAAGTAAATAAGAAATTCCAAACTCATACGGACATTTTATGAAAGGCAAAAGTAATTCAATAATCCTTTCAGAAAACTGTGGCTGTTACTAATTGGTACTGACCAATACTCCACAAGTGAAAGCATTTTAAATGATGAGTCACAATGTGATCTAAAAGTCTAGCAATGAAGGTTAATATCCTGTTATATTAAAATCTATTGATCTCTCTTAACAAAAATGAAAGGTGGATAGTATAGTACAGTCAGAAAAGTAGTTCAAAGTCTGCTACTGTACATGAAACAGGACAGTTGTATTTGTTAGTGGACAGCTATTGAGGTTAATATTCTATCCTTATGGAGTGTCAGAGGTACAGATTTTGTTCTTATTATGATTTCCATCCTTCGGAATGGTTCTCAGGTCCTTGAGAGATGCTTGTGCATTCTAAGATGCATATTTGCAATTGTAAGCCTTTTCTTTTTTTTACTGAATGTCTAACCATGAGTTTTATTGAAAGTAAATTTAATGAAAGATGGATTCCTTGTTCCATGTGATGTAAACAATAGGAGCCATGTCTTCTTTTGCTTGTTGTAAAAGATGTGAAATATAGATAGTACTTGTTTAAGAGCACATGTGTAAACATGGATGCCAATTTCTTTTTTCTTTTGTTTTGGTGGAACCAAGGATTGAATTCATGCCCTTGTGCTGCCAGGGGAGCAATTATTCCACTGAGCCATCTCTCCAGCCCCAATGGATGCCAATTTCATCAGTGCTTATGCCCATTGTTGCAGATATTTTGCAGATTTCCAAGCTCCAGGAAGTGCTTTCAATCTTGAAGTCACTCAGACTGACACTCCCAAGCAATATAGCTATTATTTTATTTCTACTGAACCTCCAAAGCTCTTGCTATCTCAGGCAGAAGTCAAAATGGAAAGCAAGTCTATGAATACAAAAGAATCCTAGATTTTATTAGCATATCACTAAAAGCATCCCCTGAAATTAGAAATAATAGGATCACTTCTACCTACGGCAATGAAATCTGATGCGTAGAAGATGGAAGCATGAAGTCATGTTTGAGTGAACATGTAAGAGGAGGCATGTATTTATGTTCTTTTCCTCTCACTTGTTTCCTCTTATGTAACATATATTGCACTAGACATTGAGATTGAGACACATTGTCCTACATTTAAAGAACAAGAAAAATAACACAGACATTTGGGCACACTGCCATAGTAGGCTAGGCCTCAAAAAAAAAAAAAAAAAAAAAAAAAAAAAAAGAACAAAGTCACTGAGATTTTGAGAGGGGAAAACAATTCAGAGTCTACTAAGATACACCCGTGTGAACACAGGCAGAATCATGTGCCTGATGACACACAGGACTTCTCTATGTGCTGCTCTGTCTCTTCCACTTCTCTGCCTGCTATGTCAACTGGCAGCAACAGAGCATACAACAGGTGAGCTGCTAGTCCTGACTTATCCAGCTCCAGCACAAATAACTAAAGCTATAACTACAATGTCTTCTAATTATCCTATTCAGAGATTTGAGAAGACTGGATAATTCTTCCCCTATGGCAATTTCACTACCCAGAAAACAGCATGAACCCAGCAAACTAGCCCCAGGCAGTGGTATATTTTAGCTGAAGTAAAGGGCAAAGAAAAGTAGATAGAAGAGAAAAATCTCCTTTGTGGATCTCGCTTTGTCCTGCTCTTGAGCTTTATCCTCTTCGCACTGGTCTTTCTCTTCCTGTTCACATCCCTTGCCTCCTCCCTCCCGTTGTCAGCTCTGCTCTCTGGTCTTCTCTGTGGTATCCAACATCAACCTCAAATATATGAATTTTCTGTGCCACATATGACTCTCACACAGAACCTGCACTGCCATGTGCACAAGAAAAATATACTGTAATATTCAGTTGATGTATTCCCATCTGAAAATAAAACATGATAGAGTTTCAATTTGATTGATTTTTATTCAGCAAATCATATTCTTTGTTTTCTTCTTCTTCCTCTTCTTCTTCCTCTTCCTCTTCTTCTTCCTCTTCTTATTCCTCTTCTTCTTCTTCCTCTTCTTCCTCTTCCTCTTCCTCTTCTTATTCCTCTTCTTCTTCCTCTTCCTCCTTCTCCTCTTCATCCTCCTCCTCCTCCTCCTCTTCTTCTTCCTCTCCTCCTCCTCCTCCATTTGGTTGTTACAGAATCTCGCTGTGCAGCTTGGACTCATAGTGTTCCTCCTGTTTTCAGCCTCCCCAGTGCTAGAATGACAGGCATACACCACTATTCCAGGACTCCATTCCAGCTGGCTCAGCCCACCCTGGGGGCGGGGTTCATGCATGTGGTACCGAGGATCAAAGCACAGTCTCTATGCTTGCCTAAGCTGGCCTAAGCAGATGCTTTAGTCTCCTGAGATATTTTGCTCCTATTCTTTTTTTCTACCATAGTTTTCAAGCATATTTAAAGGGATGTAAATATAACTACTATTGACTGAAATTACTTGTGATCCAAAAGAAGGGTAGAAGCCCTCTCTTCCACTCATTCAGCTCTTTTACTGGAGTCTTTTACTGCTTTTTTTTTTTTGTTTTGTTTTTTGTTTTTCTTCTACTTTAATTTCACCTCTCACTGTTCTGTGCATCTATTAGTCTTCACTTCCTGTTAGCTCCTAAAATTGCTTTGGTGTACCCCTCCTGAGTCCTGTAATTTTCTTCTCTGTCCAGAAAGTCCTTCTAGGAGAGCACTTGTGGTGTATGTTCATTACATGGATTATCATGGTGGACCTCCTGGCTGATGCGCCATCAAAAGGAATTTGCTGTATGGTTCACTGAAAAATGTTTAGCTCTTCGAGTTTGGTATTCACCAAACTATAGACCAAGGTCCCTGGGGGTGCTCCCAGACTGTGATTGATAGTAGAAGAGCCTGCCCATTCCAACGCTCAAGCCTCCTCCAATGACCATTACCCAGTCTGAGGCCCCCTGTTGGCCTTCCTGAGTATTGATTTTTTAAAAATACATTATATTCTGATACTTTTTCTATATATCTTTCCATTTTTCTTCTTTCTTTTATAGAAAACAGAGTTAGATTACAGATTGAAGCTTCTCCCTCACTTCCTTTCTATAATGTTCTTCGTGTTTCGCAGTAATTTTCTTAACTTTTTGTGGCTTCAGTCCATTGCAGCCTAAGTGGACCAAAGCAGATAGAATACTACAACCTGACATGAGTGCTGTTTCTAGAAGAAGGGAATTGAGTTAATGCTCTCAACAAAATGGACAAAATATTGGATGCATACACTGGTGAAACTGTCTCTGATCTACCATCTCCACGATTTTGGATATGAGGTAATTTTAAGATATACTGAATCACAGGGAATTTTAAATGAATAGAATGCTAGCTGACCTCCTTTTATGTATTAATTTTATAGATAAAAAATTCAGGTGTTTAAGCCACAAATATTTAAAATTATAAGTTTATGTTGTCTCTGGCAAATAAAATAAAAAAATGTTATACACCTAGGGAAACTTTATAATTTTTGACAAAATTAATACAACTAGATAGATATGTATTTAAAATGAACTTCACATCTTATTTGTAGAGTGCAAAGTGTTATTTGTAATTTGTAAAGTATAAAATAATTTAAAAATGTTGTAATTACTTTCCAAATTTTGAAGATAAATTATATCTGCATAAGTAATGTAATGTACTCCTTCATAATTTATATCAAGAACAATTTTCAGTAGCCATCAGAAATGCCAAGTTGTAAAAAACTACTGTTGTTTTATCGCATCAATTAGACATGTTTTTTTTTCACCCCCTTTTTGGGTACATTTATCTTCTATACCAAAACTAGTTTGAGTTCTAAATTTCATCTTAATGACATATTTATCATTTTGCTTATTAAGGTAATGGAAATACTGTAACAGGTATGCATTCATGTTCCGAATCACAGATGCTAGATTGGACGTGGTGATGTGCACCTCTCGTGCCAGCATCTGGGAGGCTGAAAACAGGAGGATCACTGCAAGTCCAGTCTGTGTAGTGAGACCCTATAGACCCTGTGCTAAATATATTTTTAAAACGGTTTTTTTAGAAAAAGAATCACACATGCTTTGTCAGTGGTCCACTAGTAAACATTGTCAGAAAATAGTTGTTTCAATCATTAGTGCCTTTTTGAGACAGGGTCTCACTATGCAGTTCAGGCTGGCCTCAAGCTCACTTTGTAGCTCAGGCTGGTCTCGAACTCACAACAGTCCTCCTGCCTCAGCCTCCCAAGTGCTGGGATTACAGGCCACTGCATCCTGTTCATTTCCCTCCACCTTGGAAGGGGAGTGGTAGGAGAGGACTGGCTCCAGGAGCCCCAGAAGACACTGAAATCCACGCACACATAATTTTGCAGATGTTCTGTTTCTGAAGTAAAATTTCATGGCATGTGACACATTTAATCATCTCCAAATTATGCGTCATAATAAATGTGATGTAAACGCTCTGTAAATGGTTATGGTACCCTATTATTTAGGGAATAAGAGCATGGAGATGAGTCTCCACATGTTGGCCCTCTTCTTGCCAGGCCAGTGCTTGTTCTACTGAGTTATCTCCCTGGCTCATGTTAGCCCATTTCTTTCAAGTATTTTCAATCTACAGTTGACTAAATGTGCAGATGTAGAATCTGAGAACAGAGAAGGCTCACTGTATACATAAGTGTAAAAACACAGTTTATGCACACTGTATGCATATTGATAATTGGGTAAAAAATTACAAAAAAGTTTTGAGCATTCAGTTTTTGTGCATTTTATTTGACACTGAATAAATGACTTCATTTAAAATCTTTGTATCAGTTACAGTAATTCTAGGCATTGTTCTGGTAAGTGCTGTATCAATTATCTTTTGAACAAATTGCCAGAGAGACAGATATCCTAAGGGAGGATTTTCCAAATCTCTCTACATAAAGAATGAATACTGATGAAATTAATGAAGAGTGATATAGGAACACATAGAAATTGCAACTGAGAAGAATAGAATGGCAAACTGCATTCTCAAGTACAAAGATAATTTGATAGCCATTATTTTATTGTCATAATTTCTTTTTTAAAAATAATGAAATCACACTCTTCTGTTAGCTACTGCTGTTGGGGTTGTCCATTTTCTGTTCTGTGATGCTTCAGTGTGCTGGGCCAGTGTCACTGAGAGAAAAACAGATATTTTTACATAAATCTGCATTTAGATCCTGCTTATTTTCTTCATTAGCTGTGTAACTTTTATCTCTCAATGTCGGCTCTCCTTTCTGTAGCATACCTATAATCCTTTAACTTGTGGGTGAGAAGGGCTGGCCAAATACCTCAATAGAGTAAATCACCTGCAAGCAGGCTCAGGGGCTGTGTTGGATCCCTGGACCTTCAGTGCTGGCCCTGCCCCTGGGGCATGCTGAGACTGCAATTGAGAATGGGTGTGTTGGCGAGGCCTGTAATCCCAGATTTTAGGAGGCTGTAAACAGGTGAATCACTATGAGTCTGATCTAGTAGTAAGACCCTGAACACCCTGTAGACCATTCCCAAAAATACAGAAAAGAAAGTGGGTTAAATTGTGTGCTAACGAAAGTACTGATATACTAAGTGTAGCAGGTGCTTAAATGTTGCACTTTTTTATTTTCCCTCCAGACCTCTCCCCTACACACACATACACACACACACACACATACACACATTTCTCTGTTACTACATTGCTAATCTGAGATTCTTCTGCCCTCCATTTATCATGAAGTTTCACAAGTTATCATCTTGGTACAATTGTCCTTTAGTTTTAAGTGGGAATGACATCTCAGTTCTGTTAGACTGACATAAAATTTAGAGGATGTTTACAAAATCTGTTACATTTTTGCAGCTCAAAGTTATTTTTTATTTTTTTCTTTCATTATAATATTGTTGAGATAATAGTATTTGGACATGTAAGATCCTACCAAGAAATCTTTCTGGAACATGAACAATTCACATTCTGGATGACCATAATAAAATCACAGATCCAGACTGAGCTACTTTAAATATTTTTTCAACATGTTTTGATGAGCAGATAGATTAAGTAGAATGATTAGATAGGCTTAGGGACCAGGATTTGATCTCTGGCCTGCCATGCTGGCTCCACCCCCAGGGCACGCTGAGATAGAGATTGAGACTGGGTGTGGTAGTGTGCACCTCTAATCTAGACACTTGGCAGGCTGAGAACAGGAAGGGTTATTATGAGTCTGATCTGTATAGTGAGACCCTGCAGTTCTTGTACTAAAAAACTAAAAAATAAAGTAAAATAAAATAAGATGAATGAATGAATGCAGAAATGAAAAACGAGTAGTGACATTTTGAGGCCTTAAAGCAACAGTGGCAAACCTAGGCGTGAGTGCTGCAGAGGGCGCAGAGCCCGCTCTGTAGGTAGTAAGGTCACCCCTTAGCAGCACACTGAAGATTACGTGAATGGCGACAAGGCACACAGAATCAAGCATTTAGCTTTCAATAAAGTTATTGGTATCATTCAAAGCTCTATTATTATGCTTCTTTTAAGAGAAAAGTAGTTAACACATGACTTGGGTGTTTCTTTTAAACTAGAGCCTCAGTATTCAGGTTTAATTGCAGCCTTGACATCTTACCCTAGATAAGCGGGATTTGATTGTAGTACTCGCTCTCTAAAAGGTTCCTGTCACAGCCTTAGAACATCTGGTTTTAGCCTTTTCTTAATAGAAATCACGTATATTAATTGAAAATATAGAGTAGCACATATCATAATAGATGAAATAATTAAATCAAACAATGACAGAAATGGTGATTCAATGCCTTGATCAGATATCTTAGTGGTGGCTTAGTTTTTCTCAGTATGTTTTCCATCTTAGAATAGTAACAAGTTGTGTATTACTTTTCTCTTTTTCATTAGGAGAACTTTCAATATGATCATAAGACTACTGAGTATAATTTGATTAAATGACAGAAGAAATCTTCAGGGATGTAGCTTACACCAGGCTCAATGTAGTTAGGTTTTAACGTTTTTTCTTTCTTAATGTTGGCTTTCTTGATTAGAACAGCAGGGGTTTCCATGAAGAAGGATGCAGTGTTTATTAGTGTAAATTATATTCCACATTTAGATTACTTTCAAAAACAAAGTAATGAATATGTATTCTTATCCTGTATTTGCTAAGTTGCCTATATATAAATCTTTCACTGCTTATCAGTGAGCAAACATTTATCAAGCACTCATGTTGTGCAGGCACCTAAACCTGATCCTGGGGAAACACACTCCAAAAATTCAATAAAAGTTCAATTTTGTTTCATTAATGGATTTTTGTCTTATGCAGACAATTCACATTAGCCTGTTGTTCTAAAAAACAACAACAACCTTTCAAATGGTAGTGACAATTACACCAATACAATATTTAGTATTTGGAACATAATATAAAATTTTATAGGTGTGAAAATTTGTGGCTTACTTCTTTGGTCTTTCTATAAATTATTAAGCATGGCTGTGGTCATTGTGTTAATTCAGTTAACTGAAGGACCAGTTAATTCATATTACAAATTCACTAAGATATATGATATAAATAGAAAGAAGGTTAATACTGTCACTTTATCTTTGCAAGGTCAAATTCCACAGTGCAACAGAGATTGTGAAAAATCAAATTTTATTCTAGGAGCATTCAGAAACATTGAGCATTATTTTTCACGTAGTGAAAAGTTCTATAGAATCAGAGTAAAAATATTCAATTTGTTTAGAGACATCTTATTCAAATGATTTTACCTGAATATGGTTTATATGTGCTTTGAGGGAAACATGGTATCAGCTCGAAGTACATTTAATAAATGTGAGTAAAACAGTGGAACTTTACAATTCACTTGATGTGATTTCCCAGTAGATTTCTGAGAAATGATGGTAGTGGTGGTCATGACAGTGATAAGAAGGATTTTAATTGGGGTGATGATTGTGAAATTGATGTAGTTCAGATTTCTAGTTATAGTGACCATGAGGCACAGCAGCAGCATTAGTAAGTAGTAGTGATAAAAACCTTCTATTCCTTCAAAACACTAGATAAATATTATTGTAGGTAAGCCTTCGGGAAAAATAAGGTATTCAAATATAAAAAGGCAAACAACAGCATGTCCTTTAAAAATGTATTGAAAGAACAAAGTGAGGAAGTTAAGGGAGGAAAGAAAAAAGGAAGGTTGAAAGAAAGAGGCAGAGAAGTAAGGGGAAAGAAGAAAGGATCTCCATCATATGGAAACATTTTTATCCATGGAAAAGTCTTCTCCCTGAAGAACAGTGTCAGCCGGGCATGGTGGCGTAGGCCTGTAATCCCAGCACTCTGGAGGCTTTGGCAGGAGGATTGTTGGTGAGTTCGAGACCAGCCTGAGCTACGAAGTGAGCTTAAGGCCAGCCTGGACTGCATAGTGACACCCTGTCTCAAAAAGACAAAAAAAAAAAAAAAAAAATAGTGTCATTCTGGCAAATCTCCACATTATTTATTGAACATTACTTAATGAGAACGATAGTTCTACCAGTAAGTATTCAAATAAAACTGCAAAATATCTTGCAATTTAGTCTAGAAACTTTGACTAGGGCCCTGAATCCTAGGTGTCAGGTATGGAAAATGTCATTACTTGTTTTGTAGGACTTTTAAAAGACAAGAATTGCAGCTGGCCAGACAGCTCAGTAGAGTAAAGCACCTGCTTAGGCAAGCACAGAGTCCACAATTCAAACCCTGGCCCCATATGCATGTCAGCCCTGTCCCCAGGGTGGGTTGAGCCTGCCACAGAGACCAGGTATGGTGACACACACCTATAATCCCAGCTCTGGGGAGGCTGAAAGCAGGAGGATCACCATGAGTCCAAGCTGCACAGTGAGATCCTACCAAATACATTTTTTAAAAAGACAAGAATTTTTTTTTTTTTTTTTTTTTTTTTTGTCTTTTTGAGACAGGGTCTCCCTATGCAGTTCAGGCTGGCCTTAAGCTCACTTTGTAGCTCAGGCTGGTCTCGAACTCATAACAATCCTCCTGCCTCAGCCTCCTGAGTGCTAGGATTACAGGCATGCGCCACCACGCCCGGCTCGACAAGAATTATTTATATCTGGGTATCAAGAATTTCCCAAATTATCTTTTTATATAATGTTTTCTAAATTGGAATTCAGTTGTTAATAGCTCGGTTAGGTGCATTTTATCATTGAGTTCTTGAAGCCTCCAGTCTTGTCAGTCACCAAATTTTTTTGCCCTTGCATTTAAAACTAGAATAATATTCTTTGAAAGTAGAACAAGTAAAAAACTAAAACACAAACATGTAGTCCCTATGCATGCATGAGAGGTATGCTCTCTGAGGAATGTACTTTCACGAGCACAAGTTTATTACAGGGGCAGGAGAGATACTGATAATAAAGAAAATGAATAATGAATATAAGTAGTCAGCACTATTTCTGTACCCATGCAAGCAGAAATAATTTAAGTAGCAGAGAAAACCTTGGGTATAGAATTTGAAAAAAACTAATTATTATTTAGAGAAACTATATTTTTCAGGAATGTGAAAGCATTTTAGGGACTTCTGTTTTCAGCTAAGATTCCCTGGCACGCATTTCTACTCTATTTAGTTTTATCTGTAGTTTTTGGTTGTGCTTCAGAACAACAAAGATATTGATTTTAATAATGTTTTCTAGGCTCCTTTAACACTATTATTTATCTCTCAGAAAATTCTTAAATCTCATCTGAATAGCAGTGTAAAACTGTAGCTTTCAAAGGAAAACAATTGTTTCAGATTAGATGATAAGGCTACTAAGGAATTCCTACAAAGGGATGGGGTGGGAAAAAAAAAAAACATAATTTTTATAAGATATAAAAGAGATCAAACAATGTGGGAAAACCATGTCAGCAGTGATGTGTGACTATAAAGAAAGCAGATTTGAATTGGAGAATGGAAATGGGGCTAAGAATTGGAGCTAATTTTTGAAACTTAGGAGCACAATTGCAAAAAATGAAAAATATGGAAAAAGGTCAATGGCTTTTGTGGTGGACAAGTTGAATTTGCTTTTACTGTTAAATTTTATATTCAAACTTCTACAAAGTTAGTGATTCAATCTCAGACACTAACCAGGTGAAAGCAGTAGAGATATGAGTATCTGACATTACCAATTTCAAATTTCTTCACTATTTTTTCCTGAGAAGAGGATAAGAATAAGGCAGAAGTGCCTTTCCAATAAACAGTTTCAAATATGTTTTGAAAGGAGTATTTGGTCTATACCTATATTTATTAAATACATTCAAAAGACTTAATGAGGGCCAGTCAGATAGCTCAATGAACTAAAGCGCCTGCTTAGGCAAGCACAGGGACCAGGGTTCAATCCCTGGAGTGCTGTGCCAGCCCCACCCCTGGGGCAGGCTGGGATGGCAACTGAGACTGGGCGTGGTGGCGCAGACCTGTAATCCCAGCACTTGGGATGCTGAAAACAGGAAGATCAGTGTGAGTCTGATCTGTGTAGTGAAACCCTGTAGAGTCGTTACTAAATACATTTTTTAAAAGATTTAATGAGATCTGGACTTTACAAATTTTGATGCATAAAATCTGCCATAGTATTTGCTTTTCTGGAAATATAATATCAAACATTTAAAATAAAATTCTGCACAAATTCTGTCTTTCCTATCGTATAGGAGTAAGGTAGCTCCAGACATTCAGAGAATCAAGTCATGCACCCGATTTATAGTTTGAGGTGTCAAGATAATGATTCTTGTCATATGCTGCACTGTGCAATAGTACATAAGGTATCTTAAAAACTTCAGGGAATTTGGTGATATGTCCAAACCAGTCAGAAAGTGGTGTAGTGTTTTTACTATTGATTCTGATTTGTCATAACCTGTAAATGTACTCATATCTTTTTTCCCTACTGTGAGATAGAAATAATGGAAATGATATCTAAACACTATTGTGAGGGGCTGAGGAGATGGCTGAGCAGAATAAGTGCTTCCCTGGCAAGCTCAAGGTCCTGAGTTCAATCCCTGGTTCCACCGAAACAAAAACAACAACAAAAAACATTTTTGTGATTCCACATGATTGAATCCTACCTTAGTAGTCTAAGTGCGATGTAAGTGGCATGCAATGTATGATCTGATGGATTTCAGTAGCATTTCTTTAGTAAAAAGACATTAAATATTTGTCTTTCTGAGTAAGAGAAACATGAATACTAATTTTATACGTGGGATAATGAAATATTACCCAATATTTGGATAAGAATTAAGGAAAGAATAGAACTTGTTCCTTCATTCTCAGTCTGAGGCATATTTAATATTCTTACACAAGAATTATTTAATTCTTCAGAATAATATATCTAATTTCACTACAATTCCTTTAAGTTGATAATTTCTTAGTGTGGAGTTAAAGTTAATTGTAGATTTCAGTCTGGAGTAAAGGTTGCTTGCAAAAGGTTTTACTTCTGTTGTCTTGTTGAGCTTTATCTAGCTCTATATGTAATCTAAAACGTCTAACATAATTTTTACAAGTTCTAATAATACCAATTTCCTCAAATATTATCGGAAACATCCTTGCAATCTTACTTTTTTGTTTCTATTAATAATTATTTGAGCATTTAGAAGGCTTCTCTCCCTCGTATTTTTCTTTTAAATATCTATTATGACAGGAGTTCCTTAAGCCTGTGCTGAAACAGAGGGACATGTGTAGGAATTGATCATTTCACTGTTCTGGGAAACATGAAGAACTGTCAGCACTCCAAACTTGTAGTTATTATGTTTCTCTGAAATGTCTTGATCAGTTATGAGTTGAGTAACGTCATAAGGAATGTGAACTAGGGTGCTGCAAGAGAGGAGCTGGTGGTGGGTGTGCAGTTACTTGAAAACTTTGACCCTGCTGGCAGAGCCAGCACATTTGATGTAGAATTCTCCTGCCAAAGCTTCCTTCGGTGCTGGCGTAAACCTGGGGAAGCAGCAGCAGTATGTGCTCTTCCCTACCCAGGACGGCTTCCTGGCTGTAGGAGAAGAACAGCACATCAATCCTATGTGGATTTTTATTCTTCTTTAATTACATATGGCTTTAGGGAGTCCTAACAGACTAGAATAGCTTCCATAAATGACTCATTGCTGCCTTCAATGAGAACAGCAGTTATTTTGTTTTATTCATTGATGAATCCAAGGTTTATACAAAAATACATAGAAGTAACTTAAAATATTTGCAAAATAAGAAATGAATAAAAGCTCTACATGAAATTAGATTTAAGGGGGCCACTTAATATAGTTTCTCCTAGATGTCAAGAAGAGCATTCAAGATTACAATGTACATTTCTCTAAATACCAAGGTTTAAAGGAAAAGCTATACACAATACAATCTGCTAGTTAAGCCCAAGTATTCTGAGGTAACATGCGAAGCTGCCCTAGTCCCTGACTTCTAATGTGTTACATTTAATGAATTATTGTGTAGTACTAAGTACATTGTGGGTACAAAGTTGTCTGTCAGTCACGTAGCAAGTGCTTTATGAAGTTTTCTTCATTATTTTATAGGAAATAATAAGTTTAAAACTTATAAGTAGCCATAAACAATGATTATTTATAATCTAGAGATTGTATTGTGCATTAAATTTTGTTACAAATTTTTATATGAGAAAAGTCTTAAAGTAGAATTCCAAGAGCAAAGATCTGTAGCTAGATCAAATATATTTATTTGTTTCATTTCGCAGTCAGCGAACATCTCTAGCAAATTTCTCATTACTTTTTCTTACTAGGTATCAGCTGCTTTTCTCTCAAGGTGCTAATTGTTTTAAGGTACCTCGTGCAGATCCCTCTAGCACTCCTTCTGAAGTGCTGTCCTTTGGTCTATTCATTAACATATAAGAATAATCTCATGGCGTGATATTTTCTGTAGCAATGCTTTGTGTTAGTAGTACCTTGTTTACATGGATAGGAGAATGATCTGGCCAGCTGGTTACGATGTCTGTGGTTCAGTTTCCAGGCAGACATGAGTCTGCAGGTTTCAGTATTTCCAGCCATACCTACTCATCCGGCCATAGCTTCTTTTCTCAGATGAATAATCTTCAGGTCAAAGGTGCATTTTATTGTTTGCAGAAGAAGGTTATGACGCAGTCTGTGCAGCATACTTGCCACCCGTGGACCTACAACCACTGGGTGTACAATTATTTTCTGGAAGGAACATGTTGTGTGACACTTTCTGCTATTGAATAAAATCAATTTGGTTAATTTAAAGTCATTTATTTTTCAACCTTGGTCCCCCAAAAGCTAAAAATAAATGAAATAATTTTTATACATATTGTGTAACAGTCTCCTATACTTTATTAATTCAGGGCACTCTGCTAAAAATTTAATTGGTAAAAGCATTCTAAATTAATACAAAATAAAATCATCATTATCCTCCTGTAGATAGATAATAATTTATAGATCACAGCTGTGCAGGGAAGAGCCTACCATCCAATGCACAGAATCAGAATAAAACCTTACCCAAAATTAGACAGATCTTATGTACTGATCACACATAGACACACACACACACACACACACACACACACACACACACACCCTATAAATGAGAATGCTTATTTCTTATGTATGAAAGAGAAAAAGTGGCAGAGAAGATGACCAAAAAGTCATGATTGAAAACTAGCTTGAGGTGCAAAGTCTATAATGAACTGCTGCCCCACAGTATGGACCTGAGAAGCATGCACACCAGTGTCTGCCCTGTGTACTCTCAGTTCCTTTTGGATCTAAGTTCGAGATGGCCAGTCTCAAAGACCAGCTAATTGTGAATCTCCTTAAGGAACAACCGGTGCCCCAGAATAAGACCATTGTTGTCAGGGTTGATGCCGTTGGCATGGCCTGTACCGTCAGGATCTCAATGAAGGACTTGGCAGATGAACTTGCTCTTGTTGATGTCATGGAAGACAAATTGAAGGGAGTGATGATGGATCTCCAACACCGCAGCCTTTTCCTTAAGACACCAAAAATTGTCTCTGGCAAAGACTGTAATGTAACTGCAAACTGGAAACTGGTTATTACCACTGCTAAAGCACATCAGCAAGAGGGAGAGAGCCTTCTTAATTTGGTGCAACATAATGTAAACATCTTCACGTTCATCAGTCCTCATGTTGTAAAGGACAGTCCCAACTACAAATTGCTTGTTGTGTCCAACCCAGTGGATATCCTGACCTATGTGGCCTGGAAGATAAGCGGATTCCCCAAGAACTATGTTATTGGCAGTGGTTGCAACCTGAATTCAGCCCAGTTCTGCTACCTGATGGGAGAAAGGCTAGGGGTACACCCACTGATCTGCCTTGGCTAGATCCTTGGGGAGCATGGAGATCCTAGTGTCCCTGTGTGTAGAGTGGTGTGAATGTTGCTGGTGTTGCCCTGAAGAATCTGCACCCTGAATTAGGA
The DNA here is from genome assembly GCA_004027165.1 of Ctenomys sociabilis. NCBI lineage: Eukaryota > Metazoa > Chordata > Mammalia > Rodentia > Ctenomyidae > Ctenomys > Ctenomys sociabilis. The sequence goes on along the minus strand of PVKA01005938.1, from coordinate 6,203 downwards.
ACTGATGGGGACAAGGAGCATAGGAAAGAGGTTTACAAGCAACTAGTTGACAGTGCTTATGAAGTGATCAAACTAAAAGGCTGCGCATCCTGGGCCACTGGACTATAGGTGATAGATTTGGCAGAAAGAATAATGAAGAAACCTAAGAGGGTGCATCTAATTTTTACCATGATTAAAGGGTTGTATGGAATCAAGGATGATGTCATCCTTAGTGTCCCTTGTATCCTGGGACAGAATGGGATCTTTGATGTTGTGGAGGTGACTGACTCCTGAGGAGGAGACACATTGGAAGAAGAGTGCAGATACCCTGTGGTCGATCCAGAAGGAGTTTCAGTGTTAAAGTCTTCCAGTGTCACCATGTCACTGTCTAGGCTACAGGAGGGTTTATTTGGAGTTGTGCTATTTGTCCTTTTTATCTCACATGTGATAGAAGCAATACTATTAAGATAGCCTGGAGAAAATATGTTTCCTAAAGTTAGAAGTAGAAACAGTTCATAAATCCCCACAGATCTGCCCTGATGCCAGATGGTGCTGCACTTGTAGTCCTGGTTAGTATGAAGTAGCTCAGCATCTCTGAGACACCTTGCTGTGCAGGCTCCAGTTACTCTTCAAACAGATGTGTGTTACTTGGTTACAGAGTTTCGCCCACCAAGCCTTGTCTGTCTTTCCTCAGTTGGTTACAGCCTGGTTTCCAGTGTACACATCCAATACTGCATATATGCACTGTCTTGTACATAACTGTTTTAAAAATTTTTATTTTTTGTTATATATATATATATATATATAAAATTATATAACATATGACAATTTACACTATATGTTTATATATAGTAAATTTCTGCATAATGTAAAAAGATCTACCTGTGAATAGTGTAACCCAGTGTCATACCAACTACAATACCAAATCTTGAACAGTGGCTACTGTTAAAAAAAAAAAAAGAAAAGAAATCCAGCATGAGAAAAGAAACCTTCTTTTTTATATTGTTTGCATTTATTAATTCATTTTATTTTTCTTTTTTATGGTGGTTAAAAAAATGGGAATCCATAAGATGGTGTGGATTTACAACCAGCTGATACAAATACAGCAATGCCTTCACTAATGCTTATGTTTACAGTTTGGTTCCCAGACAACCTGCAAAATATTTGCCTCTGTTAGCTCACTGCACAGTGGGTGACAAACACAGGGGCCTCCTTATCCCCATAAGCACAAATGCAGCCATCTTCCCTAAAATTAGGAAAGAAAGTTACTAAGCCAACATGCTACTGTACATTAAACATTAATGGACAGCATTAAGATTAAAAGTTGATGAACAGGGAAGCATTTAAAAATTGGGGTCATGCGTTTTATTATAAGAAAGAAAAGATGTAAAAGTTTTTTATCGTGATACATATAATCATAGAATAAGATGACTTCCAGCAAGAGAGGGAGGTGAGCAGAGACTCTCCTAACCTGCTCAGATTCTTACAGAGAGCAGTAAACTGTCTTCTAATGTGAAAGTCACTGGGTTGCAGCACCAGCTTTAAAAGAAAGCAGTGCTCTAAGGTTCTCTGCATGATATATTTTGTCAGTTTGAGAGCTGATTCATTCATTCCTATCAATCATGTATGCTCAAGGCATAGAAACAGTGAACTCATGATTGCAAAAATTCAAGTTCCTTTTTGCTTATCCACAGACACAATATTTCCATCACAATTTTAAGATTGTGGTGGTATAAGAAGAGGCTTTTTAAGGTGCATAATATATACCTTGCTGCTGAAAAACCAACGAATGGTAGTGTTGTGTTAAGGACACCACACAGCCCTAAGATCACCTGTGACACATACAGCCCCAAGCAAAATGATGAAAAATAAAATGCATGTTCTGAGAGAAAATTTGACACTGTAACTGACAGATTTATAAATAAACTCTAACAGTGGATTTAAAAATAGCCGACACACTCCAGTGGGCAGCTAACTAACCAATATATTTCTTCTTTCTCTCGTCTTTCATCAATACCTATTATTAAGGTTTTGGGATATTTATTAAATAAGTGAAAGTATTTTCTTTGCATACGAAAGTAAAATGTCTATTATTTACATATGGAACATTTTCATTGACAAATACACTTGTACAAATGTATTTTCAGTAGTTGAAATTAGGGCTATTAGAGCAATAAATTACTGAATACTAGTCATGCCAAAAATCCACAATTATGATTTTTTCTTTATCTCTGGATTTAGTAATAAATAATACAAAGTTAAGATGTGTACAGATTTTCAGGTTGTCCAGAATTTGATTGTCTTCCAGAGAAATTCAATGTGTTGAGGTACTTGCTTCTAGTATGTTAAAATATAAACTTACTGGAAATAGTGTCATTGCAGATTTAAATACTTGGAATGAAGTCATGTAATGCAGTGGATCCTCAACCCATACAACCTATTTCTTTATTAATTTATTTTTTATTAATTTTATTGAGAAATAATTTGGAGATAGACAAGCATGAGGCAAGAATGCTTCATGAGAATAAAGACAGAGAAGTGGGCCTTGCCTTCTCTAAAATCCCCAAGGTTTGAAAGTTCTCAAAAGAACCCCAGAATCTCAGCAAATGTCATAAGCAGGTATGTTGTAGACAATGAACCATGTTAACTATTCTGTGAGTTGCAGTCGTCAGAACTCTTAGAAATTAAACTTCAGTAGCTCTAAGTTTCAGAGTTTGTTGGAATTTCTTCCCTCAGTTCTAGGAAGTGAATTTATGCTCATACTAGAAACAATCATTTTTTAAAACTTACCCTTTCTATCTTTAATTGCTTGCTACTCAAAAATTGTATTTTAAAAACAAATTATATCTAGATACTTTGACTCAATTGAAGTAGAAATGGATCAAAATAGAATCAAAACATACAAATTAAAAGGAGTGACAGAAATAAAACCTAATAGTAATAGAAATTTAACAATATATGATTAATTTGGCCTCTGTAGTCAAATACCTAATTTGGGTTTAAAATAATTTCCTTTGAATTCTGTATTTATGTTGGGAATCTTTAATTAGGAAATGTTGTTTGAAAAACAATGATACATCATTTTTTGTTTGTTTGCTTTGTATTTTTAGAGAAGGGTCTACAGAGTGTTCAGGGTCTCACTTCTAGATTGGACTCATAGTGATCTGCCTGTTCACAGTCTCCCAACAGCTGGAGTTACGGGCGTGCATTACCACACCCAGATTGCACCGCTGGCCCTGGCCCCTGGACCTGCTTACAGGTGCTTTAATCCACTGAGCTATTTGGCCAACCCCTAATCTTGATGACATAGTCCCCAGTATTAATTACAAAACTTGTTCGGTTGAGAAAGTACCTTACACAAGGACGACATACAAATCTGGGAAGTGTTCCGTATTTTAAAAAGTAAAAAAGCATGTTAGTCTTTCAAGAAGAAAACCCTAAATGAATACTAATCGAGTTCTAGAAAAATTCATTTTAGTAGAAGATAAACAATATTATCCAATTTGGGCTGGGGACATAGCTTAGCGGTCTAAGCTCCTGCCTGGTAAGCGCAAGAACCCAAGTGTTGCACGCTGTGCCAGCCCCTGAACCTTGGGCACTGAAACTGTGTGGGGTGGCACATGCTGGTAATGCCAGCACTGAAGAGGCTGAGGCAGGAGGATCACTCTAAGTCCAAGCTGCATAGGGAGACCCTGTATCAAATTAATTATCTAATAAAAAAATAAAAGACATCCACTATAAAAAGCCCTCTTATATAATTGACTTTTTCTTATGAGAGTCCACAACATTATGTTATATTAAGGAAAAATATTAGATGGGAATTTGCCAAATATTAAAGAAGCATAGGTAAACATTAGCGATCAGATCCCAGGGCCAGCTATACCATATTTAAGAATGAAAACGAAATTACTGTGTAGTAATTTGAATACAAATATTTGTTTCGAAGGGCTGGGGAGATAATAGTCTAAGCACCTGCCCGGCAAGCACAAGGATCTGGGTTGAATCCTTAATGGCATGGGCAGTGCAGGCCCTGAAACTGGCCGTGGTGGTGCACACCTGTAATCACAATGCTGGGGACACTGAGATAGGAGGATCAGTACTTGTCCCAGCTGTGCAGTGAGACTCTGTACCAAACACATAAATGAATGAAAGATTATTGTTTTGTGACAACAGGGATTTATTTCTTATATTTTTTAATGTTTTTTATTTTAATTAATACATTGTACATTGTTATCTTAGTGGTTATCCATAATATAAGAAGCAGACAGGATATCCCATCCAGACACTATTAGTACAGATCTTCTCATTGAGTTAAGCTAAAGTAGCTGTATATATCTATCCTAATTATTCTGTATGTACAAACACAAAATGGTCCTTCCTTTGTAGCCTCTTTTTTGTTTAATCCTATCAGAGATGGGTATTCTATTGGCATCTAAATATTATTGGTGCATGAATTCAGCAAAACAATCCAACACACTTTAGCAGCTCACAATAGTAGTGGGTTATCTGCAGAAGTTGTTAACTTGAGCCATTCACAGCTCCATGTATTAATATGGCTTTACTTTTTATACCTGCTTTTTATACTTTTCTTCTGGATGGTTAAGACCAAGGTAAAGCAAGACCTTTATAACAAGAAATATAACTTTTATTTCAGATAAGGTCAGTCAGGCACCGTCAGGGTTTATCCTTTAACCACATTAAGACAAAATTAAATACATTTTTTGAGATGGTTACCCATTAAAGCACATAGATTTATTGACCATATCAGGCATTCTAGTCATCAAATATACACAAATAAATGGGCCTTCAATTTCATCTCTATTTTAGAAGAATAAGCATATGAAGAAAAACTACATTGATTATATTTTATAAGCCAAAGCTTTGAAAGTTAAACAGTTAATTATTACTCACATGTGTAACCACAGTCTTGTCTAATATTAAAAGCACATTCCAGTCCACTAAAGTCTTAAATGATGTTCTTAAGGAAGGGACATAGCATACATAAGTAGAAAATAATTTTAAACAAACTGCATGTGGACTTAGACTGAGTATTAATGTAAAATGCACTTTTATCGATCTGAGGGCACTCATTCTACGGATTTATTTCCATGAAGCAGCCTTCTTTGGGTGATTAGCTGTTTTCCTAGGTGCTGTCAATCACCCGAATACTGCTGGTTTCAGCTTTCTTTCATTTCCTGTGCTGCCTGTTGCTGCTACATTATTGACTTCATCTTAATTCTGCCGTGATGAGTGGCAAAATCACGAAGACACTTTTAGGAGCTACTTTGAGTCTATAATATGAAAGAATTTTAAATGAACACACGATATTGCTGAATGCATTTTACCTCAAGGAAAATTATTTTACCTGTCAAATTATGAGGGTTGTGAATTTGAGAAGTAAAGGTAGGGTTTGACATTGTTTAAGATCCACTAAATAAGAAATCTGTCAAATTACAGTAAGAAATACATATGAGCCAAAGCAAGAATTCCTTATCAGTGAACAAATCTTTGAAACTGATGATTGTTAAATATATTTTCTTTTTATGTATTTAGTACAGGATCTACAAGGTCTCACTACACAGATTGGACTCATAGTGATCCTGCTGTTCACAGCGTCCCAAGCACTGAGATTATAGGGACGCACCCCCACCCCCCGAGTCTCAGTCTCTGTCTCGCATGCCCCAGGGGTGGGGCCAGCATGGCAGGCTGGGAATCACCCTTGGCCACTGTGCTCTGCCTAATCAGACACTTTCGTGCACTGAGCTATTTGGCCATGACTGGTACCCACCTCTTTTCAGCTGCACCTTAAAGGCTCTTCATAAGTGGCACCCACCAGTCGCCTTGTACATTCATGATGTAGGAGGCAGTTTTTGTTTTTTGGTTTTTTTTTGCCAACATTGGTCCTTATGGTGATCTTGGGGATTCTTGCCTCCTCAGGGACCAATAATGAGATTTTAACATCTGTGGTACAGTAGGTCTACAAATATTTGTTTAATTTGGAGCCCGTGAAGCAGGTCTACGACTGCAGCCACAGTCAGAGGTAATCTGGCCCTCTTCTTAGTGATCTAGTAGACTCAGTAGGTGATTTTCAAAGAACTGATAAGATCCACATGTGCTCATGTATCTACACATAAGCTTGCATTCTCTGCATATATCAGAATCTGATCCTTCTCATTGTGCCATCCTACTGAGTATGGTTTTTTTTTTTTTTTTTTTTTTTTTTT
>PVKA01005937.1:37186-87099 GCA_004027165.1 Ctenomys sociabilis | reverse complement strand
TTTTTGAGACAGGGTCTCACTATGCAGTTCAGGCTGGCCTTAAGCTCACTTTGTAGCTCAGGCTGGTCTCGAACTCACAACAATCCTCCTGCCTCAGTCTCCCGAGTGCTGGAATTACAGGCCTGCGCCACCACGCCTGGCGATGCCTGCATGTTCTAAGAAAGAGGCTTCAGCCTCAGTGCCCTAGCACTTACTGGCCTGTCTGGAACCTTCCAGGACATCTGCGTGATATCCCGGGCACTCTCCCAGTGCCTCTGCAGGGCTTGCTCACATGGCCTTCTGGCCATTTCTCTGTGAGCCTTTCCTTGACCCTTGTATTTTGGTTTTAGCTCTCCACTATCCATAAACACATATTTCCATCCACCCTCATAATTTTGCTTTTTGCCAGAGCCCTATCACCTAACCTGTTTTATATTTCCTTAAATACTCTTGTCTGTCTGCCAGAGGTTACTCCTGGCAGAAGAGTACTTGGGCTTTGTCTTAGTCAGTGTATCTCCAGCACCTACAACCATGCCTGGTTTATTTGAAGTGCACATTGTCTGTTGAACAAATAGATGAAGTTGATCCTCTCTTACTTCAACACTAAGAATAAATTTAGATCCCGGTACACTGTGGGGTATCCCCCTACCAGTTCTGTTCTCATTCCCATCATATGATAGGATTGAAAAGGGAACATCTTTTAAAAATTAACCACAGCTATGAGCTATGTAAAACATTGTACACAGTGAGTTAGGAGATGCTAATGAATTGTTGATCTGTAATGCAGATGGGGGAATACAGTGGTATACCCAGTCCTGTGTGCCATGGCTGAGGCCCTGGGGGCAGAAGGAGGGGCAGCAGAGAGGCCTACTAGGCCCTCGGTTATATGGATCTCACAGCAAACTCGGTCTTTTCTGGTCTGTGTGCTGAGAACTATTGCTCTGAGCACAAGCACACGTGTGTGCACACACACATACACAGGTATGTCCATTTGCCGTTATTGTCATCAGAGAGTTCCTTTGGCTGAAATGTGTGTTTTCCTTCTTGTTGGTAGTGTTTCTTAGTAACCCACTGCCAGAGTCCTCTCTGCAGAGTTGCTACTCAGATGTTGTCTTGAACTTTATGCTTAACAATCATTTGGCTATAAAGTGTAGGAACAGAAAACTTTACAGTCGTAAGTGTAGACAAAGCCCATCTTATAGCTGGTGTTCCTGTGGCAGGGCATGACCAAGGAGGCCAGTGCCCATTGAGCCAGGTGGCTTGCCTGGCACGGTTAGCCCTGTTTGGGCAGAGGTTGCAACAGGTTCGGATAGCCCAAGCCATCGTTCTTTAAAGAACATGTCTCACTGTGGTGGGCTGTACTTGTAAAAGGAAACTGTCCATCTTCATGGAACTGCTTATAGTCTAGGGAGGAGGGAAACAATTGCATATATAATTAGGAACTGAGATAGGCACCACAAAGGAGGAGGTGAAGGTGACCTGGGAGCTTAAAATAGGCCAGTTTGTCGTAGTTGTGGAATTGTGCACTTTGAGCTAGGATCAGCAGGTTACAAGGAAGGAAGAGTTTCTGGGCATTTATTCAGGTTGGACACAGCGTGGGAATGTTTCCAAGCAGAGGAAGTAAGCTGTGCAGGCTCTCTGGGGCACTGGGGGATGGGGATGTTGCTGGGTGTCACTGGAGACCGGTGTGATTAAAGCGAGATTGTGATGAGAGAGATGAGCATGCAGAGAGCTGCAGAGGGGAGCAGGGCCAGAGAGCACTGAGTGTCACCACATGTGTGTCCCTGGGAAGACCCCTGCGCAGCACAGAAACGCACCAGCAGGGCTGACCACGATCCATTTTATACTTCAAACTCTTTTCTCTGGAAACGTGGTAGATAAAAGGTTGGAAGGGTAGAAGTGGGAAACTAGAAAAAACAGCTGGAGTGTTTTGTGTTTGGCCAGGAGATGTTTTATGTTTGCAAGACATGGGTGGCGCAGACTAGGACAGGCTGGTAGACAGGAGAGAGGTTGTGGCACGGAGGTGGTTGGCTGCAGAAGCTCACTAAACATGTACTGTCTGGTCCCCACAGCCAGTATTAGCGATCAAATCAAGACCTTGTCCTTGCTAGGTGGGTGCTTACGCTGCTGAGCTGTGTCCCTGACCCTGCCAACCCATCCTATCTTTAGAACTGTAGTTATTTCACCTGGGGGGGGGGGATGTTCACCTAAAAGATATTTTCTGTGGGAACATAGTTTGAAAAATCATATTAAACATAGAAAGATTCAGAGTCAAAAATACTCTTACACTAAATTGTTGTCTTGTGCCTGTCTTTACTATGTCAACCTAATTTCTTTTGAAACTATAAAGTGTTTGGTTTTCAAATCCCTCATTAGTAGGACATGTAGAAATAGTGTATTTTAATAGATCCTTTTATGAACCCAGTAAGTTTAGGCATATGAAATAACAGACTAGAGCTTAAGCAGTGCCCTTGTGGTACTCCTTGACTTAGGAAAATAACAAATGCTGATGTAAAACAACTGTGCCTTTATGACTGCTCACTGTCAGTTTTCTCTTCATGTCTTGCAGGAAAAAAATGGAAAAACCAGACGTACTTTCTGTGGAACCAAACAAACCACTGAACAGGTAACTGTAATTGGTATAAGTTGTATGTACATTTTTACACAGCTTATATTATACATGCTTGGAAGAGTGCTTGGCAGTAAGTGGGTGAATAGTATGTGTTTGGTGTTATTAATAAGTTCTTTTAAGTATTCTGAAGTGCATAATGAGCCAACTGTCGTCATACAAAAAAGTACCCACCAAAACCACAGCTTTTGCTTGCAAAGCAAGTGTGAACATTATTGGTAAGTTCTGATGTGGCCTCTCTGTGGCCTGTTCAGTGGCACTGAGAGTCCTGACCACTTCACTTTGAGTTTGAACACCCCTTGATGGTGACCTCATATCAGATGGGTTTCAATTTGTAGACAGAACATGGTGGCTACTTTGAAGTTAACATGGTGTAGCAAATGTGAGGACCAGCACGACTGCTGTCTGCAGGTGGCAGATGACTATTGAACCTGCTGAGGAGCCAGCCTGGAAAGCTGCTGGCATTGCTGAGGTGACTGGTGCATTCAGCAAACCCTAATGAGGCCCTCTGTGCATGTCAAATGCTCCATTTGGTCATGAAATTCAGTGTTGAAATGTCACCTTTTTCCTCACTCCCCCAGTAGCTCTTTGGATTGATAGCAGTTTCTGTGTCTATTTTGCCTCTGTTTGGAAATTCAGGTCTTTCCTGATTGGTGTTGTAGATCTCACAGTTCTTGGTCTTCACCTCAAATGGATTTCATGCTGTGCTGAGTTGTCCTTTGATAAACTCGTAATGTTTTAGAGCTGTGATGGCGCGCATGCCCTTGCCCATTTGCCGAGTTCTGCACTGCTGCGCGTGAGGCTCTTCATCCTGAAGTCCTCCTCAGACCTGCCTTAGACCTTTATGTATTCCCCTTCAACTTTGCTTTTTAGTTTTAACATTCTCTTCCTGAGAGACAAGAATTATTTTATTTGTTATTTTTGACTGAAATAGATCCGACTGCTGTTAGCACTTGTATATTAAATGTAATTATAATATGCATGGTGAAATATGTCTCTAGTTACATGACAACTTGGAAGGCTGAACTGAGAGGATTGCTTGTCTCAGAAGTTTGATATCAGCCTGGGCACACCGCAGGACCCTGGCTAAGTAAACAAGTAACTTGCATTGTATGATCAAGATATACAGTAAGTATTTAATTTTAAAAATCTGTAACAGTTGAAGGTATATCACTTACCCTCAAGGATACTCCCTCTTACACTGGACACATTCACCCCTTCATTTTTAGAACTTTCAGAAGTAGTTGTTATGTTGTGTCTGTCCTGATGCCCTCCTGGGTTGATTCAAAACATTTAATTTTCAGGGTCATTTTAAAATTGGGGAAGAGCCAGGTGCTGCATGATGCCATGTCTGGTAAATAAAGCAGATGAGGGCACACTGTCATATCTTACAGTGTTTGGCAGAAATTGATGTAAACATTTTGAACTGATCAAGGACTATGATGGCACAACTAGACATTCATGAAAGAAGACATACAGAACTGCTTCAGAAAGAACAATGGGGCAGCTGTTGTTGATGTGAAGGAGAATATTTTAAGGATAAAGTGTCTTACTGTTATAAATTTTTATCATTTATTTATTTGGTACAGGGTTTTGCTACACAGTTCAGACTTGGAGTGGTCCCGTGTCTCAGCCTCCCCAGTGCTGGGATTATAGACGTGTACTCCATGCCCAGTTTGGTGGCCAGCATGGTGCTTCTGGGGATCTGGGGCTGGCACAGCATGCATTACTGGGGGTTGAACCCAGGTCCTTATGCTTACCAGACAGGCATTTACTGTTGAGCTATCTCCCCAACATCTGTTACAAATTTTAAAATTATAAATATTCACTCTCTTTTGATCATACCTTACATTTTTCATGAATTCCTATGACTGGTCTCTGTATATAGTTTGTCATAAAAATTAAATATTCTTATGATCTGCCTAATCTCACATTCTGTGGCTTTACATGATCGCAGCAGCAGGATGATTTTCTATCTAGGTAGTGTCACAGACTATAGGGAGACACCTGCTGGCCCAGATGCAGTGTTACATAACTTTTTTTCCCCCCTAAAGCCTATTGGATTATAATTCTTAGGACCTTTCACTTATATAAGTGTAGATAAACTTTGCATTGGAGCGCACTGAAGTCAGCCCCCTATTCTTCTCAGATACTTTCAGAATTTCTAGTTCATATCTGATGAACTGAAATATATTCATACCTTACACTCCAGTCTGAGAAGCTAAGGTCCAGTGGAAGAAGATGGTTTCATGGTCTTGCCTGATTCTGTGCTCCATGTGTGTTTAATGAGACTGTGATGGTTTAATAAAGCCCTCTCTGGTCTGGATTCATTTAAAATGATAATTTGTTCTTCTAAGATAATTAAAAAGTTAATGTTTAGTGTAGTTTTGCAGCTTGGTTTGTTTCATGTGAGGTTTGTATGGTCCTGGTTTTGAATCTTGTGTTAGAAAAACTAACTGAAAAGCTGTTGCTTCTTTATTCCAAGCCCTGGTCACACTTCCATGGTAATTTCTGAGCAGGGCTTGTCTTGGCAAAATTCTCACAGATTTCAGAAAGGAGTTTATTTATCAAGGAATTATAATTACATCCAAGATCACTCTATTGCGCAACAAATTTTAAAGATAACGACTAAACCAGCAGTCACCTATCTGTGAGGACCATTTCTAAAGTTAATATGCGACAAAGCAGATTCTAGCATTCCATTCTAGAGAGCCTTGTTTGAGTAGTCATAAGAGTTTTCGAATGTTTTGTCATTGATGTTAAGACAGAGTTACTTATATGGTTTTTGTGTATCCTCTGATTTCACTTAGAAATAATTCAGCAGTTCATGGAAATTTAGCCAAATATTAGTGCTGCAGGTGAAAATAGTCCTCTGTGTTACAGAGGTGTTACATGGTTTTAAATACCATGTAGCACAGTTTGGATTACTTTTTTTGGTGTGTAGTATTGATGGCTTTTGAAAGTACTGTAAGAAGAGAAAAAGCCAACTTGGTTCTGCCGTGGTGATGTATACTGTAATCCCAGCACTTGGGAGGCCAGAGCAGGATTGCTGCAAATTTGAGGTCAGCCTGAGCTACACAGTAAGTTTAAGACCAGTCTCAACTATGTGGCAAGGCTCTATCTCAAAAAATCAAAACAAGAAAACAAAAGCCAACTTCGTAGTTAGTAGAACTGAAGGTCTATGTATAAAGTTTTTAAAAAACAGTTCCTAGGGATTTATTTTGATTCTCCTCTAATTTTCATCTTTTAAGATAATTCTTAGACCTGGGGAGATAGCTTGGCAGTGTGAGCACACCTGCCTGGCAGGTGTAAGGATCCAGATTCGATTCCTGGTACTGCATGCTGTGTCAGCCCCACATGTCTGTAATCCCAGAGCTGGGGAGGCTGAGATAAAGGGATTACTATGAGTCTGAGCTGCATAGGAAGACCCTGTACCAAGTAAATAAATGAAAGAGTTTTTTTTAAAGGTAATTCTTAAGGCCGGTGAGATAGTTCTAACCAGCTCAGGGACAAGGGTTCTATTCCCAGTACTGTGCCAGCCCTACCCCTGGGCTGGCAACCAAGTGGTGATGCATGCTTGTAATCCCAGCTCTGGGGATGCTAAAAAACAGGATGATCAGTACAAATCCAAGCTTCATAGTGAGGCCCTGTACTAAATACATAAATGGCAACAATAAAAAGATAATTTTTAATGATTCATGAACTTTTTTCCTGTTAATTAATGGAACATACACAACAATAACAGTGTTTTCTTCTTAGCTTTGAGGTAAAAGACGTGATCTCCTTCTTGGATATCTCTTCCCCATATATACTGTTCATTCCTTTACTTACTTGCCAGTTACGTTGACGATATTAAATCACCCCAGTACTTTTCACCCTGGGCATCTATTTCTCTTAGCTGGAGGAACAGTCAATGCACTGTTCTGGAAGAGGGTCTGTAAAGGAAAGCGCCAGTGGTGTGATGCCGGTAGGTGATGCAGCTTGAGAAAAAGCCGAAAAGGAAGAACCGCAGCACTGATGACAGGTCCCGTCTCAGAAAGAATAGCATGTAGTTTAAAAAAAAAAAAGTTTCGTGTTTTTCCAGTTTTTTGAGCATTTTTTCTGATTGAGCAACTGAAATGAAAATAGATGCTACTATTCTTTTTATCAAGACACCTAGATTGATCATGATACATGTGAGAAGTCACTATCAGGGAGCTAAGAACCCTAAAAAGATCTGAGTCAAAGAAAAAACGAGATGGAAGCTTTCTCATTGCCGGAACAAGTTACTTGACACACAACCACTAGAAGCAGAGGCTTATTTGGGCTCACGGTTTCAGTGGATGTAGTGCAGGTCAGCAGGCCCGAGGCAGAGCAGGCACAGCATGGCACGGCAGAGGAAGCCTGTCACGTCATGGCATCCTGAAGGCACAGAGGGGGATCTGCGTGTGAATACGCCATTCCGAGTTGTTGCCCCAGAGATTGGCCCCTTCTTGTTGGTCAGGACCCACCTTCCGACATGAAATGTGTAGGAGACATTTTATTTATTTTTGTTTTATTATTTTTTTGTATTGGGTACAAGGTATATAGGGTGTTTGGGGTCTCACTATGTTGATCAGACTCAATGATTCTCCTGCTCTCAGCCTCCCAAGAGCTGAAATTACAGGTGCCTGCCACCATGCCCAGTCTCAATCTCCATCTCAGTGTGCGACAGGGGAAAGGCCGGCATGGCACAAGGGATCAAATCCCAGCCACTGCACTCTGCCTAAGCAGGTACTTTAGTCTGCTGAGCTATCTGACTGGCCCTCTAGGAGACATGTAAGATCTAGACAAGAACAACTGCAGGTGGGTTGTGGACTAGTTTTCATATTCATTGTTAAAGTCTAATTTCAGCTGTTACTATAACACAATGTGAATTATGTTTTTAATGCATAGTAACTAATATTGTTGTCATACACGAAGATATGACACTTTTTAGAGTACTTAATAAATTCTGTGTTTCTTCAAGGGCTTTGGCATCTTATATTTTTGGTAATAATGTATACAACAAAGAAGACAATTATGTTTGACATTTGATTAGTATTTCTTGTGTTCTAAGCATAGGTTGGATGCCTAAGGGAAGGTGCTAGTGTTATTTCAGCTTCAAAGAATGTGTATATGTGCAGGAAGACTAAAGGTAGTGTGTGAATGAGCATAGTTGTCTATTCCTGCTGAGATTCAGTGTCCATAGTTTATCAGACTCTTATACTGATTGGCTCCCCATAATACTATAGCAATATTTAAAAAGGTTTGAAATGGTAGATTAGCTGTGAAAATCATACAAGAAAAACAGTAATAGAGTGTAATAGAATAAAAAGGAGACAGTTTTTTTCTAAATTTGGAGGATTATTTTAATAACTTTAGTGTTAAGAAGTTATGACTTTTTTCTCTTTTCTTCTTATGCTAGAATTGAACCCCCAAGGTCTTTCTCTGAGCTACATCCCCAGCCCTTTTTTATATTTTGTTTCAAGACAAGAGTCTTACTGAGTCATCCACTGAGGGCTCCTGAGCCTGCAGTCCTCCTGCAGCCCCATAAAGTACGAGGGTTATAGGCATGTGCCACTATTCCTGGCTTGGCATTGAAAGTTTTTAAGTGAATATTTCCAATTTATAGTGCACAGTTTAATTTGTAAAGATTGAATAGTGTAAGTAGAACCACAGCTTCCATTTAAAATGTGTGTGTCACCACTATGTGTCTACATTAGTATTAGGGATCTGCTTGCCTCAAGGCTTAAGGAAAAAAATATACGCAGAAACAGAAGCGTTGGATCATACGGCAGTCCTGTTTTTAATTTTTTTGAGAGAACTAATTCCACACTGCCTCCCACAGTGGCCGCATTTTTATTCCTACTGATAGTGCACACCACCAGTTCTCCTACCTGCACTATTTTTTCATAGCAACCAGAAGTTGTGAAGCGATATTGAAGTTTTGATTTATATTTCCCTGGATACAAGTAATGCTGAACACTTATATGATGAGCGTACACATGCTGGTCATTTGGGTGATTTTTTGGAGAAATAGTTACCCGAAATCCTTCACTCTTTATGTTTGTGTGGTATGGGGGATTGAACCTAGGGCCTTGCACATGCTAGAGAAGCATTCTAATATTGTGTGAAGTTCTTATTTTATGCCTTCAAGCTTTATTTTGAGACAGGATCTCAGTAAGATACCCAGGCTGACCTCAAGCCTGTGCTCCTGCTGCCTCAGTCTCTCAAGTAGCAAGAGCTACAGGTGCGTGCCTTTGCAGGGCAGGATCAGAGGTACCGTGAGTGCGGCTGTGGAGTGTCTCCCGGCTGAGAGGCTGGTGCTCAGACGTGCCACGTGCATTCTGACCCAGCGTGTTCACCGGATCTGGTGCTGTGGAACTTCTCTGTAACTTCCCCAAAGTCAAAATGATCATGAAACATAAGCTTTTTATTTTTCTCTTATCAATTTTAGAACAAGGAGGCAGTCACAACAATGCAACTAAAGACACAAAAGAGGACTTCCAGAATTGGTGCAAAATGTGGTGAGAACAAAGGCTTGTGTTTGAAGTGTGGTGGAGTAAAGTTTCATATATGCTAGATGAGTATGTTCTAGCGACTCCCGTCCGGGACGGAGCAGACGCGTCACGCCTTGCAGTCCCTGTTTCCCACCTCCACTACACTTACTCTCCCCTTTCCTGTTTTAATTTTAAATGAAATTAGTACAAAGTTTATGTCAGGGATATTTGAGGGAGAAAATAAATCACAGAATAAATTTATATTTAACCATTTCAGTTTGGAGGTGGGTAGAAGGGAGGGGATGCTCGGCAGAAGCTTTCCAACTTACAGACAAGGAAACCAAGTCCCTTAAAGCAGATGGGACATGGACAAGATCACAGAGACAGGAAGGGGCAAAGCTGATCGGAGGTAGGACTTAGGCACAAGTTCAGTCATTTTCCAAAGTGAATGTTAAGCCTCAGTCTTTTTTGTTTAGTGATTAAAAAAAAAGAAAACATAAAAAAATAATTTTCTGAGCAAATTGTATTAAAAGCAAAGCCTGCTCATACCCAGCTCACTTGTTTTTTTTCTTTCTTCCCACTGATTAGTCTGAGGGCAGCCTGACATGTGTACAAATAGGAAAGAAAGACACGGCCCACACTCTGCCCAGTGCCAGTGGAGGTTTTATGGGAAGGTTTGTAACCTGAAGCAGTTTGCTTTCTTTAATAATAGTTGCTCCCTGAGAAGTTCAGTCTTTCTCAGCTTTGTGTCCTTATTCAACTTAGAAAACAACTTGCTCAGCTTTTATGGTCTAGGGAGGCCTCTGCCTGATTCCTTCAACAAAGCACACTGCTGTTGAGTATATTGTCCATGTCATTTTTTTACTGATACGGTTTTGATGGAGACTATTAATGTATTATATCAGTGAATTATGTTTGCCAAGGCTACAGCTTTACATTTGATTGCCAACCCACATAAGCTCTTGAGCCCCTCTTTTGTTTTAATTCCATTCCTCTACCCAAGTTGAGACTGTCTTCTGACAGCTATCCTTCAAGTGAACGCCCTTGGTCCCGGGCATAGCCGATGAGGCAGGGGAAGTAGGGCAGGGAAAGTGCGCGTCATCACTTTAGAAAGTCCCAGTATGTTAACACCACTTGTAAAAAGTGTGTCATATTGTTAACTCCAGACATTACTGCTATTTTATCCAAAAACTGCACATTTCTTAGAAGTGGATTGACTAGATTGGTACAGCTGATTCATCTCTTTAATTTTTGAAACCACAGAGAATGTACCCCATCTTATATCAAAAGTATTGGTTTTAGACACAAGGAATTACTTGGTAGAAGTGAACAGTTCAGTCTGTTTATTAAAAGAAATAGCCTAAATAGTTATGGACAGGTAGTAAACTCCTGTTTCCTATTTCTTATTATGGCATTGGTCCTGCTGTATGGGCAGTATTATTCAGTGAGAAATTTTATTTTGACAATATTTTTTTGTGGCCAGTGCAGTCTACTCTGGGGGTGGGGCTGGCGTGGCATGTGGTGGGATGAAGCCACAGTGCCTGCGCTCTTGCTGAGCTTGCCCGGGAAGCACTTCAGACTGCGGAGCTGTCTTGCTGGCCCTTTTGATAGAACTCTTAACTGTGTTTGCATTATTTTAATTTTATTTATTATTATTATTATTTAAAACATATTTGGTACAGAGTCTGACCGTGCAGCTTCACCTCCTAGTGATCTTCCTGGTTTTAGCCTTCTCAGTACCGGGATTACAGACCTGCGCCACCACGCCTGGTCTCAGGGCCAGCTGGGCATGCCTGGGTGAGGCTGGCATGACACATTTGGTGCCGTGGTGCCAGGGATTGAACCCTGGTCCCTGCACTTGCCTAAGCAGGCACTTAATCTGCTGAGCAATCTTACTGACCCACTGTCTTAATTATAGTAAATTATTCCCAGGATATATAGATAAATAGATGAATAAAGTGTAGTAAAACATTATTACAGTCTACTTTTTGTTTTAGCTAAGTACTGCATTTCATTTTATTTTGAAAGAATGCTAAATTACTCTAAAATTTAGCTTTTCATGTCACAATGTATAAGCCACCATTATACTTTGGTTTAATAATTTTGTTAAAAATCTGAAAGATGTTATGTTTGTTTTGTTTTCTTGAGAAAAATTTCAGATCCTGTGGCCAGGGTAAATGGCCAAAGGCTGAAGCGTTGTCTTTTTCTCTCAAGATTCATTTACGTGGCCATTTTAACTTGCACCATATCAGAGGCAGAGTCCTTGGAGTGCTTACTCAGCATCTGAACAGCATTTTAAAAGCAAGGGTTTTACTCATGCACCTGCTTCCTAGAAAAGGAATCATACCCACAAGTCCAGCATGTGTGCACTGTTACATGTATAGTGCTTGGTCCAAGGCTGATTATATAAACTGAAGACGGGGTGAGTAGATTAGGGGGAGAACAATTTTTGGGCACTATCTTGCCAGATTGCTTTGAGGTTTGATGGTGTACCTATTACCATGTATGTATCCTATCTGGTTTTTGTGGACCTGCTTGAAACAAATGAGGATCATAGGACAAAGGGGGTTCAAGGAAAGCAGGGTTCTCCATGGCCAAGCTAACAGAAATCACCCCAGCTTCAATATCACTGGTTCTTGGGGCTCATACCCAGAGGACGTGTTAGAAGTGACTGGCTAACGAAAGTTCCAAGTACTAACACACATGTGAATTATTTCCTTTCAATTCCTAAATACGTAAGAGATAGGGCCCAATGATTGCATTCTTGTATGTTTTCTAGAGAGGGAGGAGAAATGGAATTTGAATTAACTTGCTTGAAGGCATGTTCAGTATACATCAGAGATCATAGTGGGAGGGATAGAGATCTGAGTACCTGCTGCATAGACAGAATTGTATGTTAGAAGCCAGAGAAATAGGCCAGATGGCAGGGCTAGGGTGTAAACGTCACGTGGCTTGTGTCTTCCTTTCTCCAGCCCATCAGTTATGCACCATCGTGGCATTAAGAAGCCAGGGATATTGTGCAGTTAAGTGTAGGATTATTACAAGGACCAAGTGATGTAGTGATGGGTAAAATAGCACTTAATATATGTTTGGTGTTAATTATCTGACCCTATATAGTGGAATTGGGCTTTTTCCCTCTGGTTTTTCAAATTTCACTTGTCTCAGTAACACTGGGGGAGTGTAGACAGTGAAGTGGTGACCGAGTAAATGATGACCTGTGGCATAGCTTAGAATGCAAAGGCATCCTGGTTTGTGGGTTTGTTTCCAAGATGAAGATAAGTAGCATAGCCCCAAGTAAAATTAAACCTCCACATGATTCACTCACTTCATTTAAAAGAATCATTTTTAAGAAGTTTTTTTTTAATAATACAAAATAGTGATAGAAAAGAAAAGAAAAAACCCTCTGTCAGAAACAATAACGAGGGTTGTGGAGATACTCAGCTGTCTAAACATCTGCCTGCGTAAGCACAAGGACTGGGATTCTAGCCCCAGCACCCATGCCTTCCTTGTTGGCCCCTGAACTCTGGGTGCACTGAGCTGGCCACTGAAACCTGGTGGCACACTCCTATGATCCCAGCTCTGGAGAGGCTGAGTCAAGGAGGATCACTATAAGACACAGCTGTGTAGTGAGACCCTGTACCAAATACATAAAATTAAAACAAGAAATGATACAAAATTTCACCAAAAAATGTAATAGGAATTCAACAGAGGTTGCTGTGTTACATGATGTTATCTTCAAACTAGTTGTTCAGATTACCAGATATAAATGTGTAAGATTCCTTTAAAGAAAAAGCAATAACAAAGAAGTTAATAAGAAATTTGAAAGAGGAACAACAAAAAAATCAGAATAAAAAGAAAAAAAATTTAAGCATTAACTGCTCCTTTCAAAACACCAGCAGAAATCGACAGTATTATTTTCCAAACTATGCTGCATATATACCTAAATGTATCTTTTTTTAAAAATGTATTTAGAACAGGTCTCACTAAGTAGATTGAACTTGTAGTGATTCTCCTGTTTTCAGCCTCCGAAGTGCTGGGATTACAGGTGCATTCCGCCATGCCCAGTCTCAGTTACTGTCTCAGCATAACCCGGGTGTGGGGCAGCACACAAGGGATCAAACCCCGGTTCCTGAGCTCCTAAATATATCCTTTCCCCTTCTATCATTTGCCCTTTTCCTCATCCCAGTTTTTCCTTCCCATTGAACAACTTCTTTCCCTTCCACAGTATGTGTTATATCTTTCAGATGTTCATTACTTTCTCAGGTTCTCATACTAGTGAGATAACATAATGTTTGTACATTTGGTTCTGATTTATTTTACTTACCAATGTAGTCTCTAGTAGCTCCCATTGATCTGCAAAAGCCTCAAATTTATCTGTTTTCATAGCTGAATAATATTGTATTGTATAAAAATACCATATCTTCTTTATCTAATCCCCAGTTGATGGGCATTTGGGTTGTTTCCAAGATTTAGCTATGACAAATAACACTGCTATAAACGTGGGTGCATATGCATTGCTATGATACGATGATGTCAGTTCTTTTGGAGGAAATGCCTAGGAGAGGAAGAGCTTTGACAGGGACCTTCAGTCCTAGCTTTTGTATTTTTTTTTAATTTTTTTGTGAGTTTTATTTGGATTTCAAAAGATACCTTGATGTCTTTCAAGAGAGAATGCACATCTTTTTTTTGTACAGGAAAAATGAAAATTACACTTTTCAAATGTACAGAACATAATAAAGTTGATTTAAGTGTTTTTTTATTATGATTTTATTAAGTAAGCATATTCTTCTTGGGTTTCTCTATAGTGAAATGAATGTCAGGAAGAATGAAAAAAATAACTCAGATTTTAAAAAACTAAAAGCAACAAATAAGCTGAACCCTTCAGTTTTTTTCCTGGAATTTTGGGTATACTGAAGTTCTAATTATAGTTGCACAGACCCCAGTCCTACCTTTTTGAGGAACCTCCACACTGATTTCCATAATGGCTGTACCAGCCTGCACCCCTACCGATAGTGCCGAAGGGCTTCTTTTTCCTCACAGCCTTTCCAGCATTTGTTATTGGCTGACTTCTTGATGACAGCCATTCTTTCTGGCATGAGGTGATATCTCAGCATCATTTCAATTTGCATCTCTTGAGTGACCAATTATGAACATTTTTTCGCATATTTACTTACCATTTGTATTTCTTGTGAAGTATATGCTCATCTCAGGTGCCCATTTTTGGATTGGGTCTTTGAATTTGGGAGGCCTGATTTTTTTTAATTCTTTATATGTTCTAGATAGAGGAGTCCTTTGTCTGAGGGACAGTCTGCTCTAATTGTCTTCCACTTGGTGGGTTTTCTTTTTGTTGTGATCTCTCTCTCTCTCTCTCTCTGCAGTACCGGGGATTGAACTCAGGATCCTGCACTTGCCAGGCAAGTGCTTATTCTACTGTACTATCTACCCGGGTCCCATGATTTCTTTTGACATGCAGAAATTTTTCAGAAAGGTGGGATCCCAGTTGTTGATTCAAACAGAATCCTTAATTCTTCTTTTCTAATAGGTCATTTCTTTCCTGTAACTGACAGAAAGGATTGTGTTTTACATCATGAAGTACACACAGCTCTACATGTAATGAACTTCTGTTTTGAATTTCTTTGTTTATTGTTTGTAAAAACAGTGCTTACAAAGCACTGAATTTATTTTACAGCCCTCTGATGGATCACCCTATGCTTTGGGAAAAAAACCTCATTTTACTACTTTGACTATTGCCAGGAGCCAAAAAGGTGACACATCTAATTACAGCTCAAAATTCCTTTCTTTTTGTTCTGTCCTAACTTCATATGCTATCAGAACTGGAACTCATCTGCCACACACACACACACACACACAACTTTAAATGTCACCAGTCTGCTTTGTAAGGTCTAAGTTTGTGTTTTCATTGTTTCATTATTTATTTTTTCATTTTTAAAGAATAGAAAATAATGATTAAAAAAATAGCATTGGAAACGACACAAGATTTCACTAAACAAAGTAATAGGAATTCAACAGTGGTTGCTGTATCACATAATGCCTTCAAATTCGTTGTTCAGATTATCATATATAAATGTGTAAAATTCATTTAAAGAAAAAGAAAAGTAACAAAGAAGTGGTAAGAATCAAAACAGGGGAAAATAATCATAGTAAAAAAAAAAAAGGTTAAGCACTGACTGCTCCTTTCAGAAGACCAGCAGAAACTGACAGTACAATTATCCAAGCTATTCTGTATGTATACCTAAATAGATCTTTTTCCCTTCTTTCCTTTGTGCTTTTCCTCACCTCAGTTTGTGTTTTCATTTAAAAGCCTTGTAAATATTACTGTATAAAAAATTCACTTTTGGGATCTATCAGAAGTACATTAAACTTAATAAGATGGGGTCTAATAATTATTTCATAAACAGTTCAGGTTTGCTGTGTTAAAAGCAATGGAATTTTCAGATTGTGATCCTGAGTTTGCACCCTTCCCTCCCCTGTCCCAATTAAATAAAAAATCAAAAGGTCTCATGCACAGACTGCCTTCACTGCTCGAGCTCCAGATAGCTTGCTGCTTCCTACTGTGCTGTCTCGAGGCCTGAGTTGGTCCTTCTTGGCCAGCACTGTGCATTTGGAAACTTACTGCGTTGCATTTTCTGAAACTATGAAGCAGCCCTCACACCACAACACCTGCCAAACCCCAAGTCTGGGTTCTCATCACTGAGTCAGACCGAACAGCTATGCTTTGAAAGACAGACAACCAAGTGCTTGCCAAGTTTACCACGCAGAGCTGTCCAGATCGCGGACGCTTGCTCCACGCACATCCTGGGCACGCATGTGGTTGGTGCTGCATAGCCTGCGCTACATGGAGCAGCCGGACTGTCTAGGTTGGGGACTTATGCGCTGCCCAGCACCTTTTTCCACCCAACTTGGTAGAGCTTCATATATTTTCCTCCTCCTGCCCTTTTCTCAGCTCATGGTTTTGCTAATTCTAAACAGTCCTCTTACCATGTATCTTCTATATTTCAAGTAAACTCCTTTTTTCTTCCCTCTTTGCTTAATTTTGCAGCATAGTTCTCTCAATGCATCTAACATAGCTGATAAGCTCAAGAGTAGTGATATAATCATGCAAAGAGAAAGGAACACAGTATATTTGGAGGTAAAGTAAGCCATAATAACCAGTATCATCAACTTCCAAAGCTCTCACTGGCAAGTCTGGTTCATCATTCCCTGATTAAGCCTTAATTTCGGTACAGAAAAATAAAGACCATTGTTAGTCTATTATCTTGTTTCTTATATAAATTCTAGTATTGGCTGAGGAGAGGGCTCAGCAGCAGAAGTGGCTACCTGCAAGGTTCTGAGTTTGGGCTGGGGAGATGGCTCAGTAGAATAGGCACATCTCTGCTAAGTGCAAGGACCTGAGTTCAATCCTCAGTTCTGCAAAAAAGAAAAAGGTCCTGAGTTCAGTTTCTGGTACAAAAATAAGTAATCTTTTTAGTTCTTACTTCAGTTCACTGAAGTCTGCTGTGCCTCAAAAAAAAACAAAACAAAACAAACAAAAAAAAAAAAAACAAAAAACAAACCCAATACAAGTATTGTGGCAGAGTTGCCATGTGCATTTATTTCACTTCATACTCAGTCTCTGTCTCTAAGTGAAGTCAGTTTTGTGGAATTTTTGTGCTATTTTTCACAGAAAAGTAGTCTGCCCTAAACCATCAGTGAACATGTAGTTGAAGACTATTAATGCCATTAGCTTTCTTAGCCATGCTTCTGGAAAGAGGTTGACTACAGTAATTTCCCCTTATCTACAATTTGATTCTCCATGTTTCAGTAATAGCCATACTCTGCCTAGAGAGTTCCAGAAATTAGCAGAAACCACATTCATGTAAATTTTTTACAGTATATTTTATAATTGTTCCATTTTATTATTAGTTGTTAATCTCTTACTTACCTAATTTTTTTTCGAGTCAGAGTCTTGCTATATAGTTTAGGATAC
The DNA here is from genome assembly GCA_004027165.1 of Ctenomys sociabilis. NCBI lineage: Eukaryota > Metazoa > Chordata > Mammalia > Rodentia > Ctenomyidae > Ctenomys > Ctenomys sociabilis. Next base: position 70,004 of record PVKA01005937.1, on the reverse strand, counting down.
CCTTGAACTTGCTATTCTGCCTCAGCCTCTCAAGTGCTGTGCCTAATTTGTAAATTTTAATATATATAATAGGCTTCTTACTATATCTGGTTTCAGGTATACACTGAGGATCTGAAGAATGTGTTCCCTAATCACCTGTGTTTTAAAATACTCTTAAGTACAGCTAGCATGCTTCCATGATTATTTTTAATAAAAATTATGATAAAATGATAGGAAAATTCAGATATCCTAAAAATGTTTAAGCATGAATTTCATATAAATTCTTTTTATGTATGTATTTCTGACACTCTTGAGTCTACATTTTTGTGCTTTTATGCATTCTGTTTCTCTGAAAGACAGTTGACCACAGAACCTCAGCCCTTCCTGGATTCAGGTTTTTGGCCCAGGACTGCACTTGTACTGAGGACAGTTTCTCTTAATACTCTTGAAATATGATAGTGATGGTTTTCCCAGATATAAGACACGTCAGTTTCTAAAATAGAAACCAATACTCCAAAAATGAAAAAAAAAAACTATTAAATTTTTGTGTCAAGGGAAGTTTTAAGAAATATTATGAAACAAAGAGGAGCACTGAAAGAATTCTTTCATAAGTAGTATTTTCTAAGTTAACCTTTTATGTAGAAAATTTCTTTAGAAATATATAGTTTGGGAAAAATATTGTTAAAATAAAAACCATTTCTATTTTTGTTCATCTTCAAAAAAAATTTATTGTGAACATCATAATAATTAGGTTTTCCCCAAGTGGTTTGGGCTGAAATAAGCATAAAGGAAAAATAGTGATGGAAAATCATTCTGAAATTTGAAAGATTACATCACCTTTGGTAAAACAAGAATATGAACTATGGGTTGGTGATGTCATTTAAATGTTTCTGAGAGTTTCTTTAATCCCATGATTCAAAAACTTCAAGACTCATATAACCCTGAGGCTAGAAATAGTATGCAGTGGAGCCAGGGGACTCCTCCTCAGAGAACACCTGTGCGTGCTTGATGCAGTGCCTGAGGCGTGCGTAGTGGCCAGCCAGTAAACCTGGTGTCCTCCCTCCCTGAACTTGTCTTTTATTTTTGTGCATATATTACTTTGTTTTCTGGCCATAGCACCTTTTCCTGTAATGTTCGTATTTGTTTAGATACTGCATTTTCAGGGTGGTTTAGCTTGAACTTCGCTTTCTTTCTGGAGTGATAGATTGAGTACAGCACGGGTTGGGAGATCAAGTTGAGCCCATTTTCCCTGGAGTTACAGCCTTAGGTTGTCCTGAGGAGACAGCTAGTGTCCTCAGCTGTCCTGGATGCTCCTGATTTCTGCAGGGATCAGGGACAAAATAATTGAATAACAAAGGAAGATGAGAGCAGCCACAGGGAGGTGTTCAGTACTCTCTGCAGGATAAGTAGTCTTTAAACTTTGATCTATATAAGAACAACCTGGAATACTAGTTTAAAAAGTAGATCCCTGTACTGGATGCCAAAGATTGAGAGTCCAGTCTTAGGCAGTTCTAATGCAGGTGATGCAAGGACTCCAAACTGAAAACCTCTACCTGTAGGAAGATCAATTACTCCATTACTCTGTTCATCTTTTTCATTCCATTATTGATCACCAGAGTAGCACCAAGTTTGAATTTCTTTGCCAGAGTTTTAATGCTTGTTGGTGGATGGAGCCTGCCACCTACATAGATCCCTGAAACCGTGGCTCAGAAATACACGCACCACGCTTACACTTACATCCTCCCAGGCAGACATTGTAATAGCAACATGCGTTAGCAGTGGGGCAAGATCTGTCTGTAAATTGTCGGTGTTGACAATAATTATTTTTTATTGGCATTACCTGGTGGAGGAATCAGATGTCATCGTGGTTTCTTCTCGTCGTCGTTTCCTCAGGTTAGAGTGATGCCACAGAAAAACGATCACTGTCTAGTTTTGATTCTCAAGTGTGGTGAACTCGTCATATCCCTGAGGTGGGCTACAAGAGGCTTACCCTGGAGGTGGCAAATCAGACTTCCACACGCGTTGTCTGCACCTGGCCAATAGCGTGCTCAGAGTGCGTACATCACTATGTGTGGTTTCATTCAGCAAGGGATTTCAGGCTCTAGCAACAGCTCTGAGTTTTCTGTCTTCTTCTTTGGCTCTGCATGGGCTCTCCCACAGAAAAGAAGTGTATGCATCTGGCTCTGAGAAGAATTGATGGTAATCATTTATTATTATTATTATCATTATCATCATTATTGGCACTAGGGATTGAACTCAGGACCTTGGGCTCACCAGGCAGGCTCTTAGGCCACTGAGCTATCTCCCCAGCCTTAGATTTGAAATTTTAGAAAAACTGATTATTTTTTAGGAAAGTCTCAGAACTATTTGCTGTACACATTTTCCTGTCCAAACCACTTGATAGGATTATGCACTGCCTGACCCTTTTCGTATATAGTGTACTTTATTCAAAATGTAGTTTCAGTTTCACATTTTAAGGATAGGATTTCCTTTTTTTATGTCAAAACTTTTAAAAATTAAATTTATACTTGCAACGTTGTTAGGTATGCATAGGTTCCTGGGGTCTTCCATTTTTTAGGAAGTATGCCTTAAAAGCCACGGGAAGGAGAATCTGCTTGCCTTTAATTTGCCTGACAATGCTCTGGGCGTAGCTGTCGGACTTTTCCCTGTTTTAAAGGCCAAAATCAGGTATACTGCTAATCCAGAATGACAAAGAAGCTATGAGCTGTCAGGGATGTAGCTAGTGGCAAGGTACCTGCTTGGCAAGTGCAAGGTCCAGAGTTCAATTCCCAGCTTAAAAAAAAAAAAGAAGGGAGAAGAAGCTGTAACCATGAGATACATGTGTCTGTCTGGGTCTCTCCTCCTCTTTCGCCGTGGAATCAGCTCCTCTCTGTTCCTCATGTGTGTGATTGAGTCTGTGTATATTCAGCACAGTGGCATTTTTCCTTGCAGAAGTGACTAAGCCTTCTTGGATACATTTTCTCTTTGAAAGAGGTGGTAGAATTGCATCAGAAAGACACTTACAGTAAGTGGCTCCCTCCTTCCTGTAATGACCACATGTGAAAGAATGCATTAATTCTTGTTTTGAGGAAATGAGAATTGTAGAGTTCTTTGTAAAACTCCCATTTTGTCATTAATTAACCAGATTTGAATGTTAAAAATTTTCAGCTTAGTCACTTTATGCTATCTAAATAAATCACAGAGCTAGAGCTTTCCACTCCATATTCTGTGTGGAATAACTAATCACCCAGAATTTCAAAAGAGGAAGTAACTGTTGAACATAGCCAGAGTTCACTCTATAGTCTAAAGTAAATTAACTTCTTCATAGCTGTTTTCTACGTCGGTGGTTTTCTTAGATCCATTGCTGGTTTGTTCTTCAGAACTTGCTCATCAGTGACAAGTGATGAAAAAGCTGGAGGTCTGCTTCAGGAGATCAGCTAGGTGGGGCTCTCAGATAAGCAGGACCTCCGCACGGGGCCATACAGAAGTTGTGAGTGCCTTTTGGTTGCTTGGTGAAGGATGTTTAATGAATAAGAGCCAGAGATTTCAAACGTCCTACAGTGGAAAAGACAGAATAAATAGCCCTATACCCCAGGTGGCTTTTACCTGTGCTGTTGTGTGTTGAGGAGTGAAAGATCAATAAATTGTTTTCTGAGCCTTGAATTTTCTGAGCCACAGAATACACTAATTTTCATTTTGTTTTCTACCTCTGTCTTACCTCTGTTATTGTTCCCCTACTTTTAATTTGGAAAGTTTCTGACTCTTAATTCTCTTAAATCCAAGTAAATTATAAGTTAAATGGATCTAAAGTTATTAGACTATTGAAAAATTACTTTTCTTCATAGTTTTTCCTGTGTGTTACATTTTGGTATTAATACTGTAGAAGCTATATGGCTGAATTTTCTCAGAATACAGTAGTACTTAGGGTGTGATGAACTTTTTTGTTATAAAAAAAGAGCTGTGGAACTGGTGAGGTTTTGAACCAATAACCCAGCATAACTGTTTGCTTTAGTAAAGCCTGATGTGCAAGGCATCTGCCTTCTTTATGAAGTTCTCCAGTGAAGATTCACATGTGCCTCATTAATATATGTTAGTATTTGAAGTCTTCCCATTACACCATTCTTTTCGGTGTGTGTATACCATTACTACTTTCATTTATGTTTGTATGTATGTATTTATGTATTTGGTACAGAGTCTCACTAAAAAGCTCAGACTCAGTAATCCTCCTGTCTCAGCCTCCCCAGTGCTGGGATTATAAGTGTGTGCCACCATATCCAGTTTTGATGGCTAGCATAGTACCCTGAGGTTCTGGGGCCAGCCATGGCATATGATACCAAAGATCGAACCTGGGTCCTTGCACTTGCCAGGCCAGTGCTTTAGACCACCGAGATCTCTCTCTAGCCCATTGTTGCTACTTTCTAGGAATCTTCATATATCACTCTAAAAACATGACTTTTAATTACTCCCTTTCTGTAGAAGAGAAACACAGGTATGGAAAGATGTTTACATATGATACTGTAAACTGTGGAAGAATCCAAAAGACTTGGGTTTTCTTGAACAGAGGGGCATTATGTCACTGTGCCATTTCAGACATTAGCAAACATGTGAATTGTAGCACATCTTAGTTAAAAAGTACTGTCTTGGCCAGGGAGGTGGCTCAGTAGAATAGCAAGCACCTGCCTGGCAAGCACAGGGTCCTGAGTTCAATCCCTGGTATGGGAAAAAAAAAAAAAAAAAAGTACTGTCTTGTGTGGTAAGACTGAATGATGAGAATCCTGTGAGATTACACTGTCCACACACATGCACTAAAACTTGTTTTTTGGAGTCTCATATTTTAAATTTAATAGACCATTTACTTGGATTATTTCTTGTCTTTCCATATGGATATAATCTACACTACTTCTAGGTTACTTGATTCTTTCTAAATCATTGTCCCTTGAATTTTCTGTTTTCTCTGAGGTGTCCCTGATGTGTGTCATGGTTTCCTCTTTCTCATTGCAGGCTTTCCAAAGCTGTGTTTGTCCTGAGTTGTTCATTCACAGTCGCCACGAAGCCGGCATTCCGGCTGACTCCAGCTGTGTGGGCTGCCCCCTCTGGCCAGGAGCAAGCTAAGCCATGGCTGGCTTGGGCCTGCAGAGCCCCCCACACCTGGGAACTGATGAGGGCCATAGTGAAGAGTTTTGGGTTCTCACACACTTGTCAGGCATCTTAAAATCTCTGCAGAGAATCATTTCCCTTGTTATTTGTAGGGTTTTAATTTATTTTTAGGTTTTATGCTGTTGGGTATCATGCCCTGGACTTCCTACTTGCTACGTAAATGTTCTGTCGCTGAGTTCTGTATGTATGGCCTTTTCCCTTTTTACTTTTTTTCTGGAATTCTGAGGCAGGGTCTTGTTAAGTTGCCTGTACCAGCTAGGATGCCAGCTCCAAGGTAACTGGGAATGTAGAGATGTGCCTCTGGCTATCTTTCATTTTTGTCTTGGGGAATGAGTGGTTCTGCAAAGTTTGTTCTTTCTCATAAGCACAGGAAATAGGGCTGGAAGCAGTAATTGATGATGTCCTGAGCGCTTTCTACTCTTCTAGGCACCTCTGCCCTTGCTTTCTGTGGACCTGGAGTTTTCATGGGTGCTACCAAACCGGACCACCTGTCACAGCCAGGTCACCCTCACCCCCACATGTCTGGGACCTGGGTTTGCCCAGTCACTCCCCACCCCAACTAGACCTTGCAGATGTCTGTCGCTGCAGTCCTGTCCTGTTCTTTGCTTCTTCTAGGCGGAATCAAAGAATGTATACACAGAATCCTGCATCCAGCTGCTCTCACCCAGCAGTTTTATGTTGTGCCACAGTTCATTCTTCTTTAGACTAGGTAGTAGTCTACTGTGTGAAAAGACTCAGCTTGTTTTCACTTTCATGGCTGCTTTGAATATTAAGCTGCTCTGAATGAATTTATTCATCCTTTTTTTTTTTCCTATAGTTTCAGTCTTTTAAATTTATTTATTTATTTAATTGGGACAGTCTTGCTATGCAGCTCGGACTCAGCTCAGTCTCAGCCTCCCTAGTGCTGGGATTACAGGTGTGTGCCCCCCTGCCCAGTTTCGGTGGCCAGCACAGCATGAGGCACCAGGGATTGAACCTGGGTCCTTGCACTTGCCAGGCAGGCACTTAGACTGATGAGCCATTGCTCTAGCCCTCATTCATCCTTTTTAAAATTCAGGCTTGCCTGTTAGGCCATACATTTAGGAATAGGTATTTTTATGTTTATAAGAATTTTTAAAAGTCATTTCCCAAAATAATACCATGACTTTCCTTCCACCCAAGAAGCGATGTATGAGACGTCCAGGTGGTCCAGTTTCTTTTCACTTTTCTACATAGGTTTTTCTAATTTATGTCTTTTTCCAAATACGAATTAGTACTTCATTGTGACTTTTTATTTGAATTTTCTTAAAGGACACTATGTACTTAACCATTTTTTGTATCTTCTTTTTTGAAGTAACTATTCAACTCTTTTTCCTGATTTTTTTTTTCCTATATTTAAGTTGAACTGTTCTTTCTTACTGATTGGCATATTGACATGTTCTGGATATAAATGTTTTGGTAGAAATTTATAATACAGATATATCTTCCCAGCCTGATACACTTTTTTTTTTAAAAAAAGATCTTTTGATGAGAGGTTTGTTTCTAAGAAGTTGATTAATCAAAATTTTTTTCTACCTATCTGTATTTTTTGTTATCTAAGTAATCATTGCCTCCTCAAAATTGTGCAGTTTACAGTTTCAGCTTTTATGCTTTGACCAGTGATTACCTCTAGTTAATTTTTGTATGTGAGGTAAGGTAGAGGTAAACATTTTTTTCCATATTTTTACCAACACAGTTTGTTGAAACAAACACAATCTGTTTACTTGCCTGGTTTGCTGTGGCATCTTTGTTGAAAATTGGTGGGTCTTTTGGACGGACCTCTGAAGAGCATCTGCTTAGCCCACGTGGGGCAGCGCTGCAGTGTAGGAGGTGGCCACTCATGTTGTTGGGTGTCACTCAGCCTCAGGGTGGCATCGTCTGGGACGCCTGCTGGCATGTTCCCGCGGAGTCACCACCGAGACTGTGTGTAACGAGGGCACCTTTTGCTGGCTTTCTGAAGCTGATCCTGTTGAGGCCTCTGGAGGCTCAGCATTCCCCTATCACCTGGGATGTTTTCGTCCGCATAGAAATAACACCATCAAAAGTGAGTTCTAGCCTGAGCCCCATAGGCAACTTCAGGGAAAACAAAAAAGCTTAAATTCAGTCTCCATATTTGAAACCTTGGATATGTGCAAAAATTGGCTGATTTGTAACATCTGATGAAATGTAGGCCAGACCAAAAGATACACTGGTAAGAAAGATATTTTTCGTAATGTAAAGCTTGTGGAGCAAAGATTGTTTTAATAACAACCATATTTAAAATCTTTTGATTTTGAGCAAGCCTTGTTTATGAGTAGGATTTCTACTTCTGAAGGGTTTTGGTCACAGATTTACTTGCTTGAACATAGTTTGTTCTTCATGTGAATATAGTAAAATGTAACATTTATTTATTTTACACTTCATTCACATTTATTTTTCACTTTTAGTGTGCTCCAGAAAATTAGAACACCTTAAGCAGGAGTTTAATAGTGATTTTTAATAGCAATTTTTGTAAGCAAAGTTACATTCCATCTCTAAGTCAAATTGGTCAAAGCTTCTCCAGTATTGTAAAATGTAACTTTTAAAAGATTCTTTTATTTGAAAGATGGGGAATTTTAATAGAGGAAGAAATGCACCATTCTTGTTCTTTGCACCATTCATGTTAGTTTTCCATTTCTGTAACAAGATGCCTGAGGTAAGTAACTTTTTAAGGAAAGATTTATTCTGTCTCATGGTTTTGGAGGCTCCAGTCTGTGATCAGTGGACCGCATTCATTTTGGGCCTGTGGTGCACAGCCTGCCATGACAGGAGCATGCCCTGGCACAGAGCCACTTGCATCATTAGCTGGGAGTGCAGAGAACGAGGCAGGAGCCAGCATCCCACAGTGCCCCGTAAGAGCACACCTCGCTGATCAGGGTCCTCCCTCGGGGTCCCCCTCCTGAAGGTGCTGCCGTCTTCCAATAACACCTCCAGGAGCCCAAGGTGTTGGAAGACAGCCAAGACCCAAACCACAGCAGAAGGCAAGGATGAGTGGTAGATAAGCGATGGCTGTCTTTCTCAGCATCCTGCTTTGCAGAATTCTACTTGGTGTTCTCATGGCATGTGAGTGTGGTAAATTACGGGGTTAGACTGCCTGGGCTGGAGTTCATGCTGCTGGCTCAAGATGAAGGACTTAGTCTCTTGAAGTGGGAAAGATGAGAATACCTGCTTTGGGGGTGGCTGATCAGGAAAGGGTGTTAAGCCATGCCTGGTTCAGAGCATTGTAAATATTGGTCAGTATGAATATATTACTTTGAGAATAAAAGGAAACATAGATTTAAAAAAAAAGAGAGAGAGAGGGAGAGAGAATAGGAGGGCCAGCAACATAGCTCAACAGACCAAGTGCCTGCTTAGGCAAGTGCAGGGACCGGGGTTCAATCTGTGGTGTCACAGGCCATGCTGGCCATGCCTGGGGGCACACTGAGCTGGCCACCGAGTCTGGGCATGCTGCTGCAGGCCTATAATCCCAGCGCTGGGGAGGCTGAGAACAGAAGGATCACTGAGTCCAAGCTGCATAGTGAGACCTTGTACCAAATATATTAGAGGGAGAGGGAGAGGGGGAAGAGAGAAGGAAAGAGAGAGGGAGAGGGAGACAGAGAATAGGGCTGGGGATATATATCCCAGTGCCAGGACCTCAGGTAGCATGTATGAGAAGCTGGGTTTACTGCCCAGTACTACAAAAAGAATGAACACAGAAGTGTATTGTACTGTGCAGTGATTCAGCTGTTCATAGTAACACTCCCCAGCTGCCTGAACTAGTTAGGTTTTGCTGTCAGTTCCCATTCTCACCCAAAAGGATGTGGAAGTAAGTTTTTCTTTTAAGCTCCTTGGGAAAGGCACACTCTGAAAATACCAGGAGTACTTTGTATTATACTCACTGTTCTTACAAAAAGTCTTTACAAGGAAAAACATACTGAAGTTCCCCTCTTCCTCTTCTCATGCTCAAGAAGAACACCACACAGCTCACTGACACCACCGCCCCAGCCTGTGTTTGGACTTGCGTCCATGCGCTCAGCTCCTGGCCCGTTTCTGTTCTCCAGCAGTTCCCTGCCAAGAGTGGTAATGAGCACTGAGCTCAGGAGAAGTAGCTAGGACAGGCCTTCCCCCCAACTTCCCAGTGCCACCCTGGCAAGTGGGGTGAGTGGGATCCTCATTGTAATTACTCCTTCGCAATGAGCAGGATTAATGACCCCTGAAACAAAACCTAGCTCAGATAAAACCAGAGGATGTTAGTGCTTTACTAATAACCTGATTTCATAGAAGCCATGAAGTTCTGGTTAGACAAACCAATCAGAGGTGACTGTAGGGGGAAGGATGATTGCTCCGCATCTTTCTGTAAGGCGGCCCTTGTGTTCTTTCACAGCTATTGTACATGAGTGGTGAAGGCATAAGGACAATTGATTTTACTGATAGCAGCTGTGTTCCCTGAGGTTCTTACTGTATTGAAGACAAAATTTCTCAGGAGGAGGCCTGCTCAGTGTAGAGGAGTTTTTGTTTATGTCGTCAGTGTTTGGTAAATGCCACAGATACACAGAGGATCAGAATGTGGCTCTGCGGACTTGCTATGCAGACACAAACCCACTGGACAGGAGGGCTTCTTATTCTGTGGCAGCTGATGTGTGCCATGAAGCTCTCTTGTCTCACACTGTCCACTGTAGTTCCCTCTCCTGTGCCACACAGGATGGTGGAGCGCACTTCTCAGCACCTGTATGGTTTTCCCACCTGCTATTTCAAGGGAAGAGGAGTCTTTGCTCCTGTCTAAGGCTCGGAGCCCGTCTATATCCATAGCCTCTTTCACCTTCTCAGAGGTTTGCTCTCTCTCACCTTGTACCTGGTCTTTTTCTATACATTATGAAACCTACTTCAGTCATCCCCATTTTTAAAAACTAAACCCTTAGGGGCTGGGGAGATGACTCAGTAAATAAGCACTTCCCTGGCAAATGCAAGGGCCTAAGTTCAATTCCCAGTTGCACAAAAAACAAACAAACAAAAAAAAAAAAACCCACAAAACTCTACCCTTCTTGGTTATCCTGTTTTTCTGTTACCTTTCCATTCATCCCACCAGCCTGGGTCTGTCTCCTAGAAGAAGCATCTCCATTTGCTGTCTCCATTCCCTCACACCTGTCTGTCCTCCAGCATGTTCCTGGCTGGCTGGCCTTTGCAACCATGACCAAATTGATCCTGCTCCAGCCCGGCCCACTAGACACCCTGCTGTGCATCTTGGCTGCCTCGTTCTGCAGATGTATTTGGGTTCTTGCCTTCCATGACCTCCTTATGGCAAGCCGAGATTGATGCATGCACCTCCCTGGCCTTCCAGCACTCCATCCCACCCCCCCTTGGCCCTCTCTTCTTATCATACTTCGCAGGTTGTTTCTGTTTTGAAGCTCCATGCTTCTATTGAGATGTAGCTGTCCTCTGATAGCTCATATGGTAACTCACAGTCAACAGGTTCCCAACTGAGCCATGATGCTCAAACTTCTAGTCTCTGACTTACTGATATCACCCTTCTCTCCTCATCTTCGAAATCTACTGAGAAGGCAGATCTCACCAAAATTCTGCATATTCCACCAGCCTCTTCTGTCTCAAGTTTTTCTCCTGGGTACCTCATCTGTCACCTAATCCACTGCAGCAGCAACCACCTCCCTGCTCTCCATACTCTCCCTGAACCCTTTCCTCTGCGATCTCATGATGCTGCCTCCTGCTCAGTCGCTGCATTGTGCCCTATGCCTGGGGGCTCTGCCCGCCACATGAACACCTCACCCCATGGCTGGAGAGCTCAGCAGAGCCTGGTGGGCACAGCAAGTGGACGCAGTCATTCCTGCCCTGCAGAGTTCCTGATCATGGCTTCAGGTCCCAGCCCTTCCCTCTTCCCTCACTTGCCTTTTCATCTTCCCTTTCCCCAGCCTCCTTAACCTGGAGTGACCTTATCATATTTCTCCCTATTTCAGAGCAACTTGGCTCATCACTGAGTGTTCTGATCCATAAGTCATACCTGCCTTATCTTAGTTCATGCTCTCTAAAGCAGAAATAGTGGTCTAACTGACTCCACTACTTAAGATCTGTGGGGCCTTCCTGTGCTTCTTTCTTCTCTCTAAAAGCTGATGTCACCAGGATACAATGATCACTAAACTAACCCAAGGGAGGTGCTTAGAGCCCTGGGTGTCCTTCATCGTGGTCCTTGATGCTCTTGCTGTTAAAAGTATCACAACTTCAAGCTTCCTGTGCTTGGCCTGTGTGGGCCAGATGAGCACCCCTTCTCAGATGTACCAACAGTTCCTGTGTTCCCTTCCGGCTGTAACCTCCAGCTTACTGAGGGAGGGATCATGGCATCTTGTGCACTGTCCATTGCCTGGTGCATACTTCTGTGCCATAAATGCAATGAACATTTTTTGTTGTTGTTGCTTTTTTTTTTTTGGTGTAACCAGGGATTGAACTTAGACCCTTGTGCTTACCAGACAAGCGCTTATTCTACTGAGCTATCTCCCTGGCCCCAATAAACATTTTTTGAACAAAAATTATTAAAATGACTTGTAGAAAGACTGCTAAGTCACATTATGCTTCTTACGTTTAGAAGTTTCAATAGCAGAGCATAACCATCCTCTAAAGGCTCTCTTAAACATGGTGTAACTGAGCCCTCCTGGGCAAGTCTCCCTGGGCATCCAATCCCTAAAACACTCACCCCAGGGCCTTTGTCCTCTAATTCTAGGGGAATTGTGGGCAGGGAGGGACACTTGGAGTTTCCCAGTGCTTATGTTTTCCCCTCTTAGTTGATGATGTTGCTTGGATTTGTAGGTTTTTTTCCTGGTTGTGGGGAAATCTTTAAGCCGGCGGTAATGAGAAGATGTCAAAACCACACAGAAGTCTGGTATATTCTTCTTAGATACAATGCTCCAGCTTTTTTTTTTTTTAACTTTTGAACTGTATTTATGGATTGAATTATTTAATTATATTTTAAGATTTTAGTATCAGAAGTAATGGGTGTGCGGAGGGCTATACCAGTGACGTTCATTATCCTTTCTTTTGTGCCTGATTAGAAGCCGCTCTGAGGACTTAAAACTTCAAAGTAACTTTTCTTTCTTTTTCTTTCCTTTCCCCTCCTTTCTGATAATACACAGCTACACTCTTTTAAAAGAGCACATCTGCGCAAGCCAGCATGGTGGCACGTACCTGTCCTCCAGCAGTTAGGAGGTAGCAGGATTTGCCACAGGTCCACAGCCAGCCCGAGCTCCCTGAGAGCTCGCAGCCAGCCAGGACCACACAGTGAGACCTGTCTGAAAACACCAAACGAGCAGTAAGCTGTATCTGTATTATATGCAAATGTGGGGAAATACAGAATGTAACGCCTTCAGCGTGCGGCTCTGTGATGCTAAGCACATTCTCGTTCTCCCTGTTGCGCAGTCATCGCTGCCCTCCATCTCCGGAACTCTTTTATCTTGCAAAACTAAAAGACTGTATCTGTTAAACAAAAAAAAATTCCATTTACCTGGAAACACCACTCCATTTTCTGTCGACTTGAAATTTGACCTTCTTTTTTTCAGAATTGAAAGCAGAGGTTTATTTTTGCTCACAGTTGCAGTCCATGTACGCTCGCGTCCACAGCTGAGAGGGACAGGGAGGAGCCGGGCAGGGAGGCACATCCTTCTATTTTAAAGCCCCAGGGACCCGCCTCCATCCAGGCCCCTGCTAACATGCCAGTTAGGCGCCGCCACATCCAGCCACCTTCCATACACATGGGGTTTTGGAAAGACACTACAAACGAACCGTGACAGCGACGGCCAGGTGAACCCGTCAATCCCTCGCACAAAGCCTTCTTCTGGCTCCACCCACAGCCAGACTGTCTAGGCTTACCCGTGACCCCGACCCCGGACTCCAGCTGCTTCTCTCCTGGGTTAGTCTGTTCCTGTCCCCAGCGCCTTTGCTTTCCTGTACAGGATCAGGACCGCCATATGCTGCATTCTCTAAATAGGAAGTTCTTCCTCAAGTGTTGCCAAGGTTTATTCCTATCTCTCTCTCTTTATCTCTGTGGTACCAGAGATCGAACTCAGGACTTTGGGCTTGTCAGGAAAGCACTTATTCTACTGAGCTGTCTCCCCAACCCCTCTTCATCTCTTTCAAATGGAAGAATTTGACTGTTTTAGATACCTCATGTAGAAGGCTGACCAAATAGCTCAATGTATTAAAGCACCTGCTTAGGCAGATGGAGGGACCAAAGTTCAATCCCCAGTGTGCCTTGTAGGTCCTGCCCCCAGGACACAGTGAGACGGCAGCTGAGACTGACCGTGGTGGCGCAGGCCTGTAATCGTAGCTCTTGGGAGGCTGCTCATTAGGAGTCCAGTGTGTATAGTGAGACCTGTAGACCTTGTACTAGTCTGTGTGTGCGTTTTTTTGTTTTTTTTTTTTGTGGAACCGGGGATTGAACTCAGGCCTTGCATTTGCCAGGGAAGTGCTTATCCCACTGAGCCATGTGCCCGGCCTTACCCCCCCCTTATTTTTAATTGAATAGGTACCTCATGTAAGAAGAACCCCACGGCATTGTCTCTTCTGAGTGGCTACTTCCTTAGCATCATGTCCTCCAGGTTCATCTTGTTAGCATTCACAGGATTCCTTCCTTTTTAAGGCTGAATAATACTCCATTCCATGTGACATATATATTGAGATATATATGTGTATATTCTTAATCTGTTTACTTGTTGATGGTCCTTTGAGTTGTTTCCACCTTTGGGCTATTTTGAATAGTGCCTCTATAAGTGTGTTGGGTGTATAATACCTGTATGAGTTCCTGTCTTCTTTTCTTTGAACTTTATGGTTTCTCCATCCTGATCTTCTGATGCCTGTGCTGTTTTCATGGACTCCTGCCTTCTTTTGTTCATTTATTCCTTCCTCTCCCTGACCTCTGAGCCATTCTCCTACTCAGTGTTCCTGCATGTATAATTGGGTTGTAATTCAGATAAACCTATCCAACTTTGAACATAGCATGAGTGGAAAGTGCATTTAATACCTGAGGCCTACCGAACACCATCACTTAGCAGCACATATACTGCAGAAAATTTGTCATGTCCTTTTGTGGTCATGCGACAGCTGACTGACAGGGAGCTACAGTACCCAGCCTTTCCAGAAGGTACTGGATTATATATTACTAGCCTGGTAAAAGATTAAAATTTCCAAGTCTGGTTTCTACTTAATGCATATTATTTTCCTAGCATCATGAAATTGAAAGATTGTAAGCAGGACCATTGACATTAGGGATCACCTGTAATGCTCGTACTGAAGACTCTGTAGGCTTCAGCAGGACCCTGACCAAACTGCTCCTGCAAAAACCAGTTTGACAGGCAAGAAATAGGATTGGTCCCACATCACACATAGCACCTTCTGCTCCTAAAGCCATGCCAGTGGCTCCTCAGGTGGGGAAAAACTCTTCACAGGGGGGAAGATACTTGTCACTGTTGATATTCTGTGTTTTGAAAAGCAGTTGTTAGTAGTAACAGTTTCATCGTGTATCAGTTTTGTAATTGTGAGTTCCTTACTTGCTTTTTTCTTACTATGAAAACATGACAGTCCTAGATAACTTATAAGACTATAATTACATACTATCGTGAAATACTTACTGGCATTCATTAACTTACATAGTCTTTTTCCAATTTTAAAAGCAATTATTTCTTACAAAAGCACAATGTCAAATATCCCAAGATCATTAATGACAATGAAAAATATAAATTCTGTCTGTCCCTTTTTAAATATGTTCATTCTCAGCTTCATCTGAAAGTCAGCTTCTTCTCCCTCTTGCATACTGCCTTCTTTCTCTCCCTAACAATATTTATATTTATATATGATTTTCCATCTAGTAGTTGTGCCTATTTTGTGTCTAGCATGTGCACAATTAAATATCTTCCAAAACTGACATTTTAAGCCTGTGAGGTTACATGTATTCCACTTCCCTCTACGTTTGAATGTTTCAGTGGGTCCCAGTTTCATGTTGTTGCAAGTACTTTTCATGCAGTTAGCTTCTTGTGATCTGTGACTGTTTCCTTGGATGGCATTTATTGATGTGCTACGAGCCAAAAATATGTCCCAGCTTTAAGGCTGGGCGAAGTGGCACATCCCTGTAATCCCAGCATTTGGGAGGCCAAGGCAGGAAAATCAGCACAAGTTTGAGACCAGCCTTAGCTACATAGTGAGTTCAAGACCATGCTGAATTGCATAGTGAGACCCTGTCTCAAAGGAGAAAAATGTTCTGTGGCTTTTAAAAATAGATTAGGTAGCTAGCTAGACAGATTGATTGATGAATTGATTGATTGATGTCTGGTTTTCTGTTATGGCTGCCTTATGTCATGCCATTGGCTTTACTCTTTTCACTCTCCATATTTGTGAATTTGATGAATAAAAGGAGTCTTGGTGCTTGCTAGTGAATCAGAATTCTTCCTTACTAAGTGGCCTTTTGTGTAATTTCTGTTAATACAATTGACCTTTTATATTCACAGGTACTATAGATACATTATTATGCTGTTAGAAATACCGTATCCTTTTAATTGTATTTGCTATTTTTTTATGAATAGACATACTTTAGTCGGATTTGTTCAGGTTGTGTTGCCTTTTATTTTTCTGTTGCTATTTTATAAGATTCATTTTCCTATTTCAAATTCAGAAATATTTCTAATTCAGTTTTGTTTTCTTTTATATTTAATTCTTTAATCTCCACAGAATTAGTTTGGGTAAATGTTATAAAGCAGAAATTTCTTAAAATTATTTTATTCTTATGCTTATTCAGATTCTCAGTATAGCAGGCTATAAACCCAGAACAAGTGTTTTTCTTTACTTTAGCGATTGTTCTGCTGGGAAAACTGAGCAGGCCACGAGGAGAGGTCCTGGAACACTCACAGGCACTGCCCCACTGGAACCTGAGCGGTCTGCTCCTGGCCGGCCTGACTGTCACAGGCCAGGTACAGGTGGATGGCAGAGGCCTGAAGGACAGTCACCCTTGAGAGCTGGAGCTCAACCTGTGAGACCTGGGGCCTGGGAGCGCCAGAGCGTGGTGCACAGAGTCCTGACTTTATCTTTATTCATGAGCAGGATAAGTAGTGGGGCTTGACTTGCTGGAGAGCTACTTGAACTTCAGTTATAGATGGAACTGTGGTGGAAAGAGCCCTGGGCCAGGAAGGACAGCAATCTGATCTCAGCTGTCTGTCAACTAGTAGTGTAACATAGTGAAGTCTCCTAACTTCTCTCACTTCTAGGTTTAATGAAGGAAGGAATTGAGATCTATATTCCCTCCTATTAATGCTAAATAAATTGTAGTTAGGCACATGGCAGAGCTGGGTTTGCCATGAATCCATTAGGGATATTTCATAATAAGAAGTTCATTGCTTTTTAATTCAGTCAAGAAGTGTAATGCTGGATTTCGTAAGATGATGACAAATGTCACTTAAATACTCTACCTCGGAAGAATTTGTACCTCTTACTTTAAGTGTCTTTAATTCACTGTACTTCCCTTCCAAAAGATTTCTGTTTTTCCTAATAATTTCTGCCTTCCCCCAGCTATAAGAAATAATAACCAAATAATCAAGGAAATCTAGAACTGACTCACATCTCTGCCTCTGCCCTTGCCACGTGCTCAGAGCTATGGCACAATGATACTTTGAAAAGTACAAAGCCTTAAAATGATGAAAGTAATAGCTAGGAGACAGAAAATGCCTGCTCAGCCATATTAATATTTTATTTCTGATATTAATAATTAATAACATGCTAGCAACAGAATTTTCCATGAGAAATAAAACAATCACTAGCTAAGTCTAGCTTTATGTTAATACTAGTTTGTTTTAGTAAAACAGCACAAAGTGTATGTCTTAAGCTGATAATTTTGTAATATACAAGTCAGTCTTTCATGCTTAGGTGCTTAAAACTTCATCTCCCACTTTTTGATTCCTAAAGTGAGTATCTAGTCTGGTATCTGTGTCATAACTTACGTAACGTGCAATGATAATTCCAACATTGCTTAATTATGACCTGTTACAAGCTTAGATACTTGCCACGAATATTTCTGCGGTTTTAATATTTTCCTCTTATGAATATGTTTGCTACAATACAATGCAGGGACATTTTGAAATCTGTGGAAGCTAGGGTTAGTCTGGATAAACTTTGGGAACCTTTTCTCTGTGCTTCAGAAACTCAGAGAAACACTAAAGGAAGGATAAATATTTAAACATTTCTGGGACTTGTATTATGTGCTGCATGCCCTTCAAATAATGCTGGAAAATACCCTTTAAGTTAAGCCTTGAGAAGATAAGTTCTTCAGAATAAGCAGTTCCTTTGATAATTAAACTTTTTCTCACTGTGCACTACTTGATCTAATAACATTTTTAAAAACAGTTTTGAGGAACTTTTTTTCAAAGCTCTCAGGCCAATTCTTACTTCTCAAAAGCTGTAATATGTTCCGAAGTGAGTACAGTCCCAAAGATAGCATTTTTCAACTGCTATTGGGTGTATTTTTCTCAGTGTGCTAATCTAGGACATAATTCGCTCTGCTGTGGTCACATGGTTCCTCCCGTCCTTCACACACGCACTTAAAATTCTTACTTCCTGATTGAGCCACCGAGATTACATAAAATGCAAATCAGCCTAAATATTGAAGAGTAAGAATTTCAAGGAGAAAATGCTGTTTCCTTTTTCCTGTTTTATGATTAACCCCTAAGAATCGTTGTGTGTGTTTGCCTGTTTGTATTTGCCGGCAAGAAGCTGTTAGGGAATTTTTTTAATCCTTTCCCTTTCAGATGGAGTCAGAATTTGCTTTCATTATAAAAAATAGTGTACCAACTAGACAGAGTGTGGGTTGGTACGGTTGCAGGACCGAAACCAAAATGGTTCCAAGGACTGAGAGATCCATTTACTTATTACGCCTTTCATGTTCAGGATGAAGAGTACAGCAGCTGTCAGAAGGTAATGATTTGATATTTTAGATGCATAAATGCCATTTAGCCTTTCTGCCGTCCGTTATAAGTGAAGGTGATTTCCAGCAGCAGGATGACACTAGTTTTATCACAGATCTTATAGTCCATCACAATTTCTCAGGGCAGTTTTGAAGTTGTCATAGTAACAGCATGACATTTGGAGAGTCTTTTTATTTTTTTTAAAGCTAAAGTATTTTTTGTTTTTGTGTTTTGTTTTTGTGGTATTAGGGATTTAACTTGGGATCTTGCACTTGCCAGGCATGTGCTTATGCCCTGACCCTCCCCAGCCCCAATGCGTCTTTCTAGTAGTTCTGTGGCCTGACTCAACTCTGGTATCTTTTTGCTCATTCATGACAAAGAAAAAATAAGACTTGCTCAAATGTGTATGTTGTGTTCTTTATGACTCTAGTTCAGAGAATTGATGTTTTATAAGTTATTTTAGTAAAGGAACAAGTTTGTTATCAGTTGGTATCAGGTAGACTAAATGAAGGCTTTTAATTTACTCTATAAAATCTTATTTTCATTTGAGGATCAAGATTTAGTTTTGTTTAAAAAGGTGAGCTATGGAAGATTATAGATTTAACTGTGACTTAGTATTCCCGGTTAGACTTATCCTTTCCTGTGATTTTGATGTATTTAGATTAAGAATTGGGCAAGGCTGAAGAGAAGTGTGTCAAGAATTCTTTACAAATACAGTACAGAGATGTAGCACCAAAAGCATGTTCCATAAAAGAAAAAAAAATAAATTTGGCATTACCAAACTTAATGTAATACTTTCTGAAACTCTTTTCTCCTGTAGAAAGGCTCGTGGGAACTCTCTGAGTGGAAAGTAGGTCGTGCTCTTGTGAGAGGAAAGCTGTGTCGCAGGAATTGTTGCCAGTGTGGCAAACGGGGAACGGGGACGCCATGTCCTAGGCAGGAGCGTCGCAAGGCAGAGCGGCCTGCATTAGGGCTGAGGGTGCTAGGACCTGAAAGATGCAGGTGTGTAAAAGTGCTCCGAGCAAAGTGGTGCTTATGGGATGTTGGCGAGTTTTGTGGACTTCGTGCTGATGCCCCTGTCCTGCCCTCGTGGGGCACTTGTTCCTGGGGGCGGCACAGGAGAGCCCGAGCAGCAGCGTGTGCGGCCAGCAGCATCAAAGGTGCTAATGCGCGACAGTGATGTCAGGAGTTACGAGACAGCAGTTTCAAAACACGGCAGTAAACAAGGTCAAAGTGTCCCATTTTGCTGGAAGAAGATTTGTTTTTATGAGCTGGACAGTACATGGATGAAGTCATTTTTCAAAAAAATTTCCCATTTATATGCGTTGTTCTTCTTTTTTCAGATATAAAAAAAATTAGCCAGATGTGATTTAGTAATCATTACATTTTTAAGCAGAATTGTATTTGGTTTTTTTTTTTTGTTTTTTTAATAGAGGAAATAAAAATACTTATGACCTAGTACTCCTAACTGCAGTTTTAGAGGGCCAGATAGGTTCCAGTCCTTTCAAAGGAAGGGAAATAGCAATCACAACTAGTAGTAAAATATTCCTTAGATTTTGTACCTTTGGTTCTTATTTGGACAGGTATCTAACTACAGGACAGTTAATGGCCCAGAATATTGCTGACTGCGTGGCTAGTCTTAATGTGCTTTCCAACCTTGAACCTGAGAATGCCAGAGGCTTGAATCTCTGGCCGTTGGAGGGAGTGGTTATCTGCTGGCTGCAAGATTCTGAGGTAACAAGTGGATGTCCTGGGAGAGTGTGTGTGTGGTAACAACAGCAGCGATGCCACGTGGCGCCCTGGGGTTGCTCTGGTCTGCCCCTGGGACGCCTGGTCCTCAGAAGAGTCTCTGAGATGAACTGTGAACTTGGGGCATCTTGGGCAGTGCAGGCACTGTGGCGTCCACAGCCGACCTGGGTATGAGCGAGCACAGCTTTTAAAGTGAAAGCAGGGCCTTGAGGGAGTTACCGTCATCTTGACTCATGCCCGACCTGCTCACAGCGCCAGAAAGCAAAAGTAAGTTTTGCTCGTCTCTTTCTTTCTTAGTCTGTCCTACATGTTTTTCTTGAAAATGTAAGTAGACACCGAGTATATGATAGATGCCAAGTTTCCGTGTGTCTGTCTCTCTTGTTCTCTCTCTGTCTTCCTTGCTGTCTGTCTGTCTTGTCTGCTTGCACCCCCCCCCCATGTGCTGAGTTTTAGAGATAGCAAGAAACTGAAATGCATTACCACGGAGGAAACAGAAAGTTCCTTCATTAAAAGCATAGTTCAAGAATGTTGCTGTTAGGTAAAGGGCAATAACACAGACAAGGCTTTTTATGTAATGCAACCAGTAGGTCTGTGCAAAGCAGCCCTGGACTACTGCCGTGTTTTCCATTTGGACTTGGGAAGGGTGCATGTCCCAGGGCTCCTGTGAAACAGCGTCCTCGAGTGGGACCTGTACAGGAAGCAGTTGGGAAAGGTCATGGACAGGAGGCTGTAACTTAGAAACCTGCCAGGGAATGAAAGGAGCTGAGGAAAACACGTTATTTAGTGATCTTGGCAAGAATGTAATGTAAAGACAGGCTAAAATATATAGAAACCTAATCTTAGCAACAGAAGCTGAGATTTTTCTTCACATTAGAAAGTTTTGTGCCTTGTAGATTTATGGAAAACCTGTTCACTTACCATTGCAGCCTAATAAAGAGATTTCATCACCTATACAGAAGATTGTGTTACACCGGCCTAAATCTGACACTTGTCCCCTGTTGTCCATCCTGTACGCTTGCTTTTTATGCTGATGCATCTCCAGAGATGTTATATGCCTTGGTTAATTCTTAATACAGAGTCCTTGTTTTTAAAAATGGGCAACAAATAGAAATGTGGAGCATTTTATAATTTGTAGTTGTCTTCTTTATAAAATGGACTGATTTTTCCCCATGTGTACTATTCCTGATGCTTTCCACGTGTGTAATAACACTTTGCAAACAGAGCCAGTGCGATGGTAGCGTGGAATTGGAAGGCAGGGGTATTCTTCAGACTCGATAATGCTGTGTGGATTTAAGCAGGAGCATTTATGTCACAGAGCTTCACCTTTCCTCTCAGCATAGTAGCGGCAAAAATTGGTCGGAGTCACCGTATTTCATTTGAAACCTTGCAGGCTCCTCACATTCACCAAACACACTTAACTATCTTCCTTATCCCATTGATATGGTTGGAGCTGTGATTTTTTTTTTTTCACTGTTAAATTTGCAGAGATTTAGTTTGTAAATTAAAGATCATGAGTAGTTCAACACAAGGGTGAGTGAGCAGAGAACATTACCATCAAAACGGTCTTGTTAAAGATGGTGCCAAGCGAGCAGGACCATTGGCTCCCTTGTGAACCACCCCTCCTAATTAAAGGGAAGGTGGCTGCCATCTGTCTTCTTTCATTCCAGGCAGTAGGGGGTCCGGGTGGAAGGAAGCAAACCCCCTCCCTTACTTTTCTCCCACTCTTTTTTATAGTCAGCTTTTCTCCCTAATCAGTGACCCAGAAGGTCATTGATGATCTATTTCAGAATGAATAGTAACATGAGTGTGCGTGGTACTTGGGAAAAGTTTATCACATGCATTTATCCATTTAGAATTCCACTTGAATTATGTCTGAGAGTATTGTAATCTGTGTGTTTCTGTCTTTGCACCTTTTGTTACCAAGAGCAGTCTGGGTAGGAAAAAATAGGGAGTTTTGCTTTTATTGTTTTTGCTTTTTCATGAAAAAAAATGTTTACTTTCCCCACTGGGCATAATCAGAAGATGGCAGCATGTGTCTATGTACAGAGGATGTGGGATATGCAGAAATATTATTATTAAGTCAAGGACACCTCTTAGCTAGAATATGTGCATCTCACCTCGGGGGAACGTGAACAAGGATGTGAATAGATGTCCAATTTGCCCAGTAGTCTGCTGCAGTGTCTTGGGCCAGTCACTGGAGTAATTCACCTTGTTTATCCTTCAGTTAAGCAGTTAGCATTTTAGCACTTTTCTTTTGGGAATGTGTTGTAAGAGTGTAGTTAGTTTGGAGTAATAGCATAATTGCTTTGAAATGCATGTTTAACAAAATAAGTGAGCTTTTTCCTCAGTTTCTTCTTGTTTTTTCTGTATTTAGTACAGGGTCTATAGAGTCTCACTATGTAGATCAGACTCATAGTGATTCTCCATTTTTCAGCCTCCCAAGCACTGGGATTACAGGTGTGTGCCACCAAACCCAGTCTCAGTTGCTGTCTCATGATGCCCAAGGGGCAGGGCCAGCATGACACACAGAGTTTCTTCTTTTAAGGTAAAAAATGTGTTGTCTTTAGAAATACTAAGAGAAGTTGAAATAGTATTTTGGGATTTTTTTTTTTTTTTTTAATTTTGGGGAGGTACTGGGACTTGAACCCAGGGCCTTTTCATTGAGCTGCATGTTCTCTGTCTCTGTCTCTCAGTCTCTCTCTCTCTCCCTTTCTCCCCTTCCCCACCTTCTGTTCCCCCCTTTTTTTTCCCTCTCTTATTTTGAGACAGGATCTTACTAAGTCACAAAGATGCCCAGACTGGACTCAACTTTTTGATCCTCCTATACCCCAGTTTCCTCCAACTGCTTGGGTTACAGGTGTGCATCACCATGTCCAGCTTATTTCTCTCTCTCTCTCTCCGTCTCTCTCTCTCTCTAACTTACTGTAGAGAAGAAAAAAATAAAACAATTGTAATACTTTGAAAATTGTTATCTTCAAATATAAGATACAGGCATTTAATTATCCATACAATCTTAGTACAAATCTTTCTTTGCAGTGAACTAAAAGATATTAGTAGTAATGACCTTTCTTTCATAAACTTTATTAGAACTGAAAAATTGTAAAATCTTCATTTATATTTTCAGTGTTTTTATACTTGAGCAAAATATGAACAATCATGTAAAAAGACTGATACACTGCGCATGGCATCCTCAGAGGATGAACTATCTAGAATGTCCTGGATTTCAGAATTATTTCTTAAATCTATACAGTATGTGTAGAAAGCTCAAATGTGAGAGCTATATCTGTAATTTCATTTGCAGCTCTTTTTTTAAAATCTGCCGGCAGTTTGTAATGAGCTTTCTTGAAAATGAAGATGTGATTGTGTTCTTGAATCTTGGGAAGATGAATACAGTGTCCGGTTTGAGTAGTCAGAAGATACGGAAAGGTGGGTCCATCACAATAGATGAAGAGTACATGGAATCATTTTATTTTTTTCATGGAATGATTTTCTATATTCAACTATATACTTGCCTATCCGCTTAAAACTGTAAGTTGAATTAATTCAACTTTTCTTTGGGATTTATTTCAAGTAGATGAAACAGTTAATGAGGCCTGTCTATCAAGTGCAGTTCTGAAATAATGTAGCACTTTAACTCACATGGCAAGAGACATTAGACATGGCAGTGAATATTAACTGGTAGAATTTTGACTTTACCACCATGACACCACTTCTGCCAGGGACATAGTGAGCACTTCCTGTCTGCCATTCCTTAAGAGTCTTCCATCTTCTTTTCCACAGTGGATGAAATCTCGGTCCTTTCAGGGCAGGAAGAAGTCAGTAGTTTAGTTCACCTCTGATATCTATCTACAAGGTAGATAATGTACCACAAGTATCATTCTTTTTAGCATTCAGTGAATGACCCATCATTACAAAAGTAAGCACTGCATTGTTCAGAAGCGAGCAGACCATGCACCTGGCATTCCAGAAAGACATTGTTTATTGGGAGAAATGACATACAGGGAGGTGATACTACAGACAGACAGGTCCTGCCACAAAGATGCTGTGGTGTACCTAGAGCCCATTTTAAGATAGAGGTTTGTTGGAAAAATGATAACAATTGTACATGATTTATGAAGTGGCTTACGTAATAGAATTTTGGAAATGAAAGCTCTTGAAAGGAATCTTATTTTAAGGCCAAAGACACTAGAGTTTATTTCTGAAATTCTATAGTGTAAGAATGAGTTGAAAGAGTTTCATTTTGCAATAAGCTCCCTGCTCCCCAATGATGGCCAGAAAAAAGATGAGATTGTAAAAGGTTTTGGATGTCAATAGAATATGTGTTCTTCAAGGGACACTATTTTGTAGAATAATTCATTTTTTTGCTATTCAAATTGGATACTTGTAATATCTCAAACATATCAAAGCATTGTAAGTGGTGTTTGTTGCTGACAGTAGCTGAGTCACTTGTGGGAGGCAGTGAAGCTGAAATGTCTTCCATTTCTGAACGTGGGAGGTTCATGTTAGCATTCCATAGGGACAGGATTTCTCTCCTATGGCCAGAAATGAATGTCCCTAGTGGATATTTCCCTAAGGAGCAATTTGTGGAGTGTTGCTTATCCCTGGGCTCTGTTCTAGGAGCTGGCAAAAGGCTAAATGGATGCATCACAGTCACAGAATGGTGTTCCACCTCTTCAGGACCTGGAGGTGTATGCATGAAGCCGCTATCTGTCTGATACTTTCTTTGAGCATCAGTGTGTGGGCCAGGGGCTGCAAAATGCCCTTGAAGAGCTTGAACTAAGGTCCTGCACATAGGCAAAGGTAGAGAGAGGTAAAAGCATGAAAAGTAGAGAGACGGATAAAAGGACCACAGTCAAAGTAAGCAGAACACTGTTCTGTGTGAGGAAACCAGGAAGTGCTTCACGGGTGCCAGGTGCCAAGGGGTGCAGTGGATGCGAGGCCTGGAGGGAGCAGGCCTTCTCAGTGGCAACCTGAGCAGAGGCCCCGTTGGATGGGAAGTCCCGGTGTTCAAGTAGTCAGTAGTGTGAGTAAAAATGACCGAGGTCACACAGAAGAAGTCCATGGAGGTGAGCCCAGGAAAGGCCTTGAGTTTCATGTGGCCGAACCCTAGGTCTCCATAGAGAAGAATTTCAGTCAGGAGAATTGTGGTGGGCTGTCTCTGAGAGCTGTCCATTCTGATGTCAGTGGAGGGTGGTTTGTGGTAAATGAACAGTATTCAGAAGCCTGTTAGTTGCCATAGTGCAGGAACAAGACAAGGAGAGTCCAGATGAGGGGTCACCATTGAATGGGGAAGTTGGACAGATTCAAGAGGTGCAGTGTGGGAAACTCCTGGGTGGCAGGAGTTGTCTGGTGGGGAGGAAGATGGAAGCAGAAGTTGCTGTGGGACTCAGGGGCCCAAGTGCTGCTTACTCCTGTGCCATCTGACAAGGCTGTCATAGGCTTCACCTTCATCGTCTCCCAATTCTACGCACATGGTATCTCTGTCCTTATTCTGGGGTGAGAAAACGAAAACTCAGAAAAAATGATTGGTCTAAAATTGCATAGCTGGTTGGGTTCAGAATAAGGCTTGGAGTGTAGGCGTCCATGTCCTCCTAGTCCTTCCTAGCATACTCAGCTAGCTGTAAAGAAGAGCTTTGCCGTGTTCGTTCTGCAAAGACTCCATTTGGGGCTAGTGAGATGCCTCCTTCTGTGGTAGCGGGCTAGAGATACGGAGGGGAATCTGAGAACAAGGTTGGGAGGATTAAAGATGAAGTATATGAATCAATTTTGTGTTCATTTATTCAGCAGATACTTGTTGAGTGTCCTTAGGGACTGCCATTGCTTGACTGTGAGAATGCTGTACCATGGTGAACTGCAGAGGCATATCTTCGATAGTGTGCAGGAGGTAAAGGAGACTGATACCACGGTGTGAATGGAATGCAGCTACAAATGGAATGCAGCTCCGCCTAGGAACAGCTCCCTGGAGAACCCAGCCCTGTCAGGGGTCAGGAAACTTCTTGAATCAGTTGTAACACCTAATATTACATTCAGGTAACAAGAGCTGAGTTAAAAAGTAAGAGAAAGGCTAAGCATAGTAACAGTATTTAAAATTCTAGCTACAAGGAGACTGAAACAGGAGGATCATAAGTTTGAGGACAGCCTTGGCAATTTAGGAAGACTCGTTAAATTTTTAAAAACTAAGAAGATCTGGGCATATAGCTCCATGGTGGAGTGCTTGCTTGAGCCCCTGGTTTCCCAGAACCACCAAAAAAGAATGTGGAAAAAGATTCATATTGCAGGCAGGGGACAGATAATGTCCTAAGATTCAAACCCAAGAGAGGATCACAGAACATCTCAAGGACTAAAAATTGTGTGGCTACCACAGAGGGGACATCAGTAGGAAGACAGGGCCAGAGAAGGTGGGAGCGGCAGCAAGGAATGCCCCAGAAGCTGCGTTAGGAAGCTCAGTTGTTCTTCAGGGTAGAAGGAAGTTTTGGTGCATTTTTAGCACTGGAGACATGCTCAGACCTATATTTTGGGAAGATCAATCCTGCCTACTGGAGAACAGGATTTAGGGAAGTAATTACTGAGAGCAGGAAGCATGGGAAGGAGACTGCTGGAGAGAGAAGTCTGGGTGAGAGGGTGGAGATGGGGACAGGGGTCCCTGGCTGATACTAAGCATGGCAGATGTGTTGGAACTGAGGGGTTTGTTGGATATGGAAGATGAGGGAGAGAAGTAAGCATAGTTCTAATTGAGGCATCTGGGTTGCTGGATGCCATGTTCCCTTAATTCGGGAACATGGTGGGAAGATGAGATTTGAGATGTGCGGTAATAGATTTCATTGCACATGTGCTAGGATGAGAGCTGGGACCCGAGGGAGTGGGTAAACGGTTACTGCAAAAGTGACATAGTTCACTTGATAGGGGCACAAGTCATTAGAGTGGTGGGAACCTAGGGAAGAGGCTGGCTCTTGGAGGGGAGATGTTAGGAACCTCAGAGACTGGCACTAGCTGTGTTCTCTGCTCGAGGTTGAAACTGCAGAGGTTGTTGGCAGGACTAGGGACAAAGAAGGCAGTGTAGGGCTGGCCCCTGACCAGCAAGGCATGCGCAGGAAGAGCACTTCCCAGGACAGTGCATGCAGCATGGGAATGGGGAGAAAAGAGCCAGAGAACCAGGGAAGAAGGCAAATGAGAGGGAGGACTGAACCTGAGAAGAGGTGCACAGAGATCAGGGAGTTGTGCTCAGAGGAAAACAAGCAAAGAGCAGATGGCAAACACAATTCCTGGTACCAAAAAAAAAGAAAAAGAACAGGAAAGTTCAGAGTTCTGGAGTCTGCAGAAGAGGAAGGGCTGTGCGGGCCAAAGAAGGAAGGCTGGGTAGCCTCCTGTGGGCATGACTGAGGCACTGGGCCAGGGTGTGCTGCCTCACGGAGAGCAGCTCCTTGGGGTGATGGAGCTGGAAGGCACGTGTGAGACATTGAGGAGTGGATCAAAAATCCTAAGTAGAGGCAATAAGTGTAGGCTACACCACAAGGAGGTTTAGACTGAGAAAAGTGCAGTGGTGGCTAGCACACTGGGAGTCTACTGGAACATCTAATTAGGAGTTTTGATGTTCTTATTTCATTACCGTCTTTTACAATTCTCTGATGGGTTTCCTTTGACTGCTTATTTACCTTCTCTGTGCTTCATTTATACAACCAACCATCTGAGCACCCCTGCTTTTCAGAGGACAGTGTGATGGTCAATTGTGTGTAAGTGTGGCCAGACCATGCCACCCAGATCAAAGAACAGGCTGTATCGCCCTATGCAGGGTTTTTTTTGTTTTTTTTTAAAATGAGGTTGATATTTAAGAAAATTAATAGACTTTGAGTAAAGTAGATTACCTTCCCTAGCGTATGTGGGCCAATCAGTTGAAAGCCATAAGAGAAAAAAGCTGAAGTCACCAGGGGAAAAGACAGTTTGCCTGTAGCCGCAAGACCCTAATACCGGCTATCTTCCTGGGAAGTGCATTGCTAGTGGTCTTGTGGGGTGGGTGGCCGTCTGACTTGCCTGAGGTCCCAAGGTCCTACAGGAATGTGAGAAAGTGGTGGTGCAGGTGGGCTCTTTGTCCACCCTTTTGAGGAAGAATGTGTGTGTGTGTTCCTTGATATTGGCATATATTGGACTTGTGTGTCAAGTACCATTTTAAGTGTTTTGTAGACATCTCTTGGAGACTTCTTGACAGCCCAAAGAAAGTGGCCTTATCATTCCATTTTAAGGAAGCAGTTACTGAAGAGTCAAGTAGCATTCCCTTGGTCAGGAGCAGAGCAAGGACTTGTGCCTCGCCAGCGTGATCCATCCACTGCTCTGGGTGCTGTGCCTGTCCTGGCATCCCCTAGGTGCCCGCTGCTCTTCCCTGCTGGGCTGTCGTCTCCACTCAAGCAGGTTTTCTTTTCACTGGGTTCAACACCATACTTCTCCTTCTACCAAGGGCAGTCCTCAACACACAGTCGGTGCTCAGTGCATATATATGGAGTGACTAAGAGACTCACTGTGTTATCTGCAATCACATCCAAATGGCTGTGCATTGGAGTACCATGTCTCTCCTGTATAATTCATTACAGATCCAGAAAGAGATCATAGGCCTGTGAGTTGTAATGCACTTCTGGAGATTTCAGCCCTCCACATGCAGTTTAAGGATATTTTCCATGTCTGTGCTTTGAGATGAACGCACCTGTGTGAGTTCTGTCCCCAGCTCTCTCTGGACAGAGAAGTGAGAAGTCTAGTGATGTTGCCTTACATGCCTGCCCACCCAACTCTCAGGACCCATCTTTTATAGCTTGCACTCTATACCAATCACATAGTTTCTTTAAAAGAGACTTTAAAGGAAGTACCACTTTATTATATTTTGAAAACATGCCTAAAGTTCTTTTCTTTTGGCGGAACCGGGGATTGAACTCAGGCCCTTGCGCTTGCCAGGGAAGCGCTTATTCCACTGAGCCATCTGTCGAGCACCCATGCCTAAAGTTCTAAACTCCTGCCACTGCCTCTCTCTACACATATACTATTAACTCTCTTCCCTTTATTTTGACAATCAAAAATATATGTCTTTGCTTTTTAAACTAAGTACATGACAGTACATGGAAACCACTTTAAACGGAATCTATATATTTTATACCATTTTACTCTTGATGTTCATTTCCTTTGCCTCTCATAACCAAAAACCAATAATGCTATATTTAATACCATTATATAAGCTTATTTTTCCCTTTAGAAATGACAAATTCTGGCTAAATTTTGACCAACAAATGTAGATAAGAATTAGGCAGCATGTAGTGCTCAATTCCCATCTGCCTTATGCTCTTATTGTTAATTATGCAAGTATATGGCAATGATTTCTGCAGGAGATGAAGTAAACAATGAATTTTCCCTCTAAAAGAGATGGTGTAGTCTAGAAAAGCTCTAGGCATATATATATATATATATATATATATATATATATATATATATATATCATTAAATACATGAGTGTGTATGTGTACATACTCATACTTACTCTGGAAGTTAAAATGTATGTCTTTATAATTTCTTTCCCCTGAAAAAAAAGCCAAGCTTTTCTAGCTAGAAACCCCATTATTACCAGAGTAAAACACCTTAGAATTTTTGTCCATATGAAAGCTTTCCAACAACTGGCAGAAGAATCCCACTGTGAGCCTTTTCCACACCAGTCACCTTGTGTGGCTTTGAACAGCTTCAGGGTCAGGCCATTTGTGTTTGGGGACATCCGGTCAGAAGAGAGAGGCAGACACAGGGAGAAATGCGATTTGTGAGCACTTAACTGGCGAGCAGCAGCACATACAGCAGAGCAGAAGGTGGCCAGATCGTCTCAGAGCTATGACATTAATATGTTTGAAGCCTGCCCTCTTCCCAACCTCCCTGCACAGAACGCATGCTGACACTCCTCTTGAAATCTTATTCTGAATATTTAAATTCATTTCTTTAGTAAGAAAAAAAAGTTCCTCTTGAGAACTTGTTGGAAATGAACAAACTTCAATATTTTGTCTCCTGACCATGGTGAAGACTGGTTTGGAAGGAGTTCTTGATCTGGTCAGCGGCAATAATGGAAGTAGACCCTGCCTGGCAAGTGCAGGGTCCTGAGTTCAATCCTCAGTACTGCCAAAAAAAAAAAAAAAAAGAATGAAAGCCAGTGTTTCCCTGCACGCCCACCGCGATGGAGGACCGGAGTTGATCTACCTGTGATTCTTTCATTCCTGCTCTGCCAGGCCAAGTGGCTTCTGTTGTAACATGTGCTAACTTTTTTCTTGGAGACCAACCCAATCCAAGTTACTGTAGCGTTTAGGACCAGCTACAAAGATGTTTGTTCCCGTAAACCACATGCCAAACTTAAATCCATCTACCTTCTCCTCCCTGGCCATTCAAGTAGATCCAATTCATATTTAAAGAGGGCAAGAATTATACAGGTCTCTTTTTGTTGCATGCCTGTTCAGGCAGATAAATAAAGAAGGTACATCATGCCAGGTGTTGTTTGGAACTTGGTCACTTCCTTTTGAAACCACTTCTAACCGTTCATTTTAGTGAAGTTGAGATGTTCTTCTAGAAGGAAGAAAATGTATGGAGTCGGACCACAACGAATGGCTGTCAGTGCTGAAGGAAGAAGAAAGCAGTTTAAAATTACTGGCCTCCTTGCACTGGGTTTCTGAGCTGCTTCTGCATAGCCTCAGCCACTGGAGGACAGGAAGGGACCCTTATTCCAAGTGGCCACTGTTATCCTCTTGACTAGTTAATGCTAAGAAGTAGCATCAATGCACTTTGCTTTTAAGAAAGAAATCCTGAGCTAAAGGTGGTGCACAGGCCTGTAACTGCAGTAGTCTGAGAAGCTGAGGCCAAAGGATCATGGGTTCAAATCCAGCCAGGGCAACTTAGCAACTTAGTGAGACCCTGTCTCAAAGTAAAAAATAGAAAGGGAAGGGAGTGTAGCTCTAAGAAAAAAGGAGTGGTGTCTTATAATACTTTTGCCTAGAAAAAGCCATCAGAGAGACTTTCTGGTCACTTCCAAAAAGGAAGGAAAGGAAAGAATGAGGAGAGAAAAAGATTCTCAGGAAATACATTTATTCTGATATGTGAACCTGGTCCTTTTCCCCTTGGCATTTGAGATATATATATTATGTATATGTGTGTGTCTGTGTGTGTGTGTGTGTGTGTGTGTACATATATATGTATTTCATCCTTGCTGAAATAATGATACTTTATCAACCTAAGTTAATTTCTTCATATTTTCACTGAGAGTTAATTTCCTTCATTGCTCAGATTTTTAAAAATATGAGTTACTTTCAACACAATTTTTGTGAGTGGCATCTCTTTCTGTTTTTGATTATGTGTAATTTACCAGTAGACTGCTAAGCACAGTGACCAGGAACATAGAGGAAGGTGCTTGACAAGCTCTGAAGAGCCATGCAGAGGTTAGGTGTCAGGGCTAGTACCTATCTCTTGAAGTTTTATGAGATCCAGATGAAACCGTATGGACAAATTTGCTTTGTCAACTGAACTACATTGCATACATACATATTCTACTTCAATATTGTACCTAGTTAGCTTTTAGTTAATAGGAAATGTTCAACAAGAAGTCAGTGCTATTTATGAGAAGTTGGTTTGGTCATCCTTTAAAAAGGGAGGAAGCCACGGCACAGGAAGACTAAAACAGAATCCACATCTGCGGCATGAGTTTCTAAAAGCTGTTGGCGCCCAGACAGCATTTTAAGTTTTTCCTAAAAATGGCAGGCTCCGCCCAGCTCATGCAGCTTCAGGTGGCAGGCATTTCAGGGACACATTCCAGTGTGACACCATCTCTGCCTTGAGCTCCGCTACAAAATGGCCTCCTCCCGCCCACCCTCACCCCATCCATAGGCTGCAGAAGCTTTGTCTGCACCGACCACCTAGTGCCCCGACCCCAGCCCCCGCCCTGCAGGGCACTGCCCCCCTGCCTGCCATGTATCTGCTTAAGTTCTCCAGCTGCAGCGCCCAATGGGTGAGTCTTGTCCAGGCACCAGCGTCCAGGTCTCCTGCCTTGCAAATGTCACATTTGTTTTGTGTTAATAAACCATGTATCTCCAGTGGATCTAGCAGAAATTTGAATGTGTTTAATTTTCCTGCAATAAATATTAAAAGAATCATTTTTAAAAATAAGGAAGCCAAGCTCTAGCCAGAGAAGACATTTTCTCTGAGGAGTTTGACAAGCTCACACAAGCATCAGGATTAGGTCATGGGCTGCTAGCCTCCGATTCTGTCTCCCACTGGAGCATGCAGAAGGGGTTAAGATGTCTGGTGTGGCCACGAGGCTGCAGCTGGACCAGGAAAGTGCACAGATGAGGCTGGAGTGCACAGAGCCAGCTGGTCATAGCTGCTTTCTGCTAGGAGGCTGGGATGGGGAAGGTGGCATTTCTGTGACCTTCCGGTGATTCAAGTCAGGAGCAGGCAAGTGAACCCAGCCCTTTGAATGGGCCACTCCTTGCCTTTGTATAGTTTGCTTCCCGTGTCTATGGAGAAGCCACATCAGTCAAGAGAAGGGAAAAGAAAATGTGAATT
Organism: Ctenomys sociabilis; assembly: GCA_004027165.1. Taxonomy (NCBI): domain Eukaryota; kingdom Metazoa; phylum Chordata; class Mammalia; order Rodentia; family Ctenomyidae; genus Ctenomys; species Ctenomys sociabilis. The sequence goes on along the minus strand of PVKA01005937.1, from coordinate 37,602 downwards.
ATAAACTGCTGGAAGACAGTGCAGGGAATAATTTACTACAGTTTTCATCAGGAAATTGCTAGGACAGACTGTGGTCCCCATCTAATACACTCTGATACATTGATGGAGAAACATTACTAAGAGAGTGATTGCAGCAAGATGAAAGCTAGATTTCTAAGGGTGGCCTGCAGGGCCTTAAATGTATTTGTTGGAGGCAGGCTGGTGCCACAATGCACGAAATTAGGATTCTCCAAAGCCTACAGCCTTTGTGCTAATTCTTACACTCCAAAGGGCAGCCTTGGGAGACTTGGGCCAGCCCCGCAGGTCATTTCCTGTTGGCAACTGTTTGTAGGGACGATGCTCCAACACTGGAGCATCTGTTGGGACTCCTTCCTTCCTTCCTTCCTTCCTTCCTTCCTTCCTTCCTTCCTTCCTTC
>PVKA01005937.1:0-37086 GCA_004027165.1 Ctenomys sociabilis | reverse complement strand
GCACTTTGTAAGCATTACCATTTGGTTTGATAACACTGTCTACTCTAGTGTCACTCTTGGAGGCCAGTATGGGGGTGTTGTTTTTTCAAGTAGATAAGAGGTAGGTTGATAAGGACAATGTATAGTTTTTCTGACACACTTAAATGACACTTCTAAAAACTGATTACCATGTGTGTCTTATAGGATCAGATGATAACTTCCATTGCATATTATAAACTGAAGGAGAACACTTTTTTGGGTTTTTTTACATATAGGTTACAGGTAGGAAGTATTTTCTACATTTTCATAAGTGGAACTAGAGGAGGGAGAGCTCACTTATGTGGTGTGTACAATAGCTGTTCATGACTAAAGAAAGCAGATATGACAGTCCCTTGAGATTGCAAACAGGGGCTTGGCCTGCTGTTCCTATAAGACTCAGTCACAGGAGAGCTGTGATGTGGGGAGACCCACGCCCCTGCCCTGCCCAGGATCCCTGGCGCAGGCCAGCCAGATAGCACTGAGTGGGTATGTGTGCATGTGTTCAGGAAGTGGCCTGGCATGGGTATCTCCTATTTCCTGTCACTAGGAAGGAGACCTGTGGAACTCGGGTTCTTTCCAGTCCCTTAGTAAAGACAGCAAAAACAATACCTTAAGTTCAGATAACATAGTCAGGTCTGAATCCCCACAATCTGTGATTCAGTCTCCAGACAGCAAGCAAGTCCTGTCTCTTCTTTTTGGCCCTTGGACTAAAAGCAGCCATGGCTTTTAAGCCAACTACTGGTTTGTTGGTTGCTTGTTTATGTTTATTTGTTGAGACAGCCTCCTTGTAATCAGACTGCTCTTGAACTCATTGCATAGCCCAGGCTGGCCCCAGGCTCATGGAGATCCTGGGCCTTAGCCTCTCCTGAATACTGGAATTGCAGGCATGTACCCTCATGCTCAGTGTCTAGCTAATTTTAAAAGACTTGTAAATGAGAAAATTAGAGTGGAAATTTATTAAAGCTAAGAAATGACCTTTATAGTTTTTCTTACTAGAGTTAGAACACTGAAGATTAAAGTTTGTTCACATTTGTGATTGATCCTGTTTAAATAATTTTAAAATAAATTTCTCATCTTAATGTTGATAGTTCATCCTGCCACTATTGTTTCTATGAAGTTCTAGGTTTTTTGTAGAAAAATTAAATACAGTGCTTTCTTTATGGCATGAATTAAATCTAGATCCCAGTGATGGTTGGCACCTTTGAAATTACCCAGATGGCCACATCTTTTGCTTGAAAGTAAAGACGTGTGTGGGGTTTTAATCGTATAGTGTTATTTTTTTCCTTCTTTTTAAATATCGCCTTTTTAGCAGTTGCTTCTTAATGAATGACTGATTGTTTACTGCAGTTTACAGCCAGGAATTTTAACATTAAAATATTCTTATCAAAAAACAGATTGAAAACAATTTTTTCCTCAGTTATCTCTTGCCCTAGAACAGTAAGATCTTTCCATCAAACATAAAGATTTGAGAAATCCCATCATGCTATGCTCAGGAGCTTAAGTTTAAGAAACTTGGTTTGAGGAGAATCAATTATGTTTCTTAAACTTACAGAAAGCTCTTAAAAATGCAAACAGTAGAACAGCACTTTGCCTTTTGAATGTATGTCCTATAGGATTAGAGTAAGTTTTACCTATGGATTACAACCACTTTAAAAAAATACATAGTTAAAAAATATAATTGTTCTTAGTTTCTCCATTGTTTAATCACCAAATATACTTCTTTTTTTTTTTTTTTTTTTTTTTTTTTTTAAGACAACAGGAACAAGACAGTTTGTTATCTACACAGGCAAGATTATTTGAGTCCAAAGGCCAGATTCCCAAACATGCCTCAGCACCTGTAGGGAACATGGGTTGGGCAGGACCACCCCACTCCCCACCCAAGGCAGAGTACAAGTCTTAGATCAGAGTTGTTTGCTTTTTCATTTTTGAAAGTGTGTGACCCTTCGTAGCAGATTATCCCCTGAAATAAGACTGGCACAGTGACCTCAAAAAGGGTGCTTTGGGGATGCTCCTGTTAAGACAAGAAAGAGCTGATGAAAGTGGCTGTCTTAGAAGTTTTGTTTCTTTCGTTGCGCTTCTTACCCAGATGCCAGTACAGAAGTCAAGAGCATGCATTTGCACACTTAAACAAGTATGTGCTCACCCATGTCCCTCTTGACTTTTGGTTTCCCAACCTGAATTGTCCCACAGGACCCAAGGGCTGAGGGCTCAGCCAAAGGCTTGGATTTGGTGGTGGTTGTTAGTGCCCCCAAGACAGGGGATTGAAGTTAGAGCAAATAATGTGTGAAAACAAAAAGCTCTTTCCTATTCTATGAAGGCAGGTTTGATGGTACTTTGAAAGTCAGGCTATAGATTGTCCAGGGTGTCTACACTTAGCATCACATTTATAGCAGAAATAAATGACCTGACACCATGTAGCTAAATATAATTAATACTGTAAAGTTGAAACGTGAAAGATCTTGCTTTTCTAACTGCTCCAACGACGTAGACAGCTCCCTGTAGGTAATGGTGAGGATAGCCTGCCAGCCCGCAACGTTTCTCACCCATTTATTCACGTACCTGTAGTTGGACGCTAATGCACCTGGTTACTTGCTCAAACTTAAAACATAAAACCTCTAAAAGGGTGTTTTTACTCTAGTTCTGTACGATTGCCTGCTTCCATGGGCTCCTGGTTCTCAGGATGCTGATGTGCCAGCCCCTCTTAAAAGAGGTCTGCTTTTAAGTACAGGAAGTTTAGCCCTTTGAGAAAGTGCCAGTGTCTGAGCTGTCAGCAAGATCCCTACAACAGACATTCCCTGGGAAGTCTGCTCTGTCAGAAAAAAGTTTAATTCAGGAACTGTCGTTGATCCAGGATTTTGAGGGCAATTAAGATTGGCCAAAGGTCTGTTTTATCAGCCCAGAGACTGCCTTTATGTTTATACTCTAGGCACTTGTCTCTGCTCCCTCTGACATTCTGCAGCCACGGAAGGTATCAGAAGTAGATTAAAATAGCCCTGCCACTGTAACAGAGTGAGGCCCTCTTGGCTTGTGCGTTGTTATTTGTTCCTTCAGTGGTTCCTAGCTACTGTGACGTCAAGGTTGCCATTCAAAACAGAGGAGGAAACTGTGGCCTCTCTCCGCATCAGTAGCCTGGACAATCCGTTGTTTCTCAGGCATCCACAGTGCGCTCTGTCTGGCAAAGCTGTGCATTCCATGCCTGGGTGACCTGGTTAAATGGAGGAAACCCAGTGCTATCCACTAAATAGTCTCCAAAACAAGCCTTCAACCCAGAGCGCTCCAAGCCCATGCTCCTCTGCTTCTGGGGTCTGAATGGAGCCGTAGCCTTGCTTCACACGCGCTGCTTGCATATTAAGCTTCTTCTGTTCTGTCTGCAAGGGGAAAATACCATTATCAGTGGCCTTGATTAACAGATGCTTCAACAATCCTTTTTGGAAAACCAGGGCTGTGTTTAAAAAAAAGTTTTTTTTGAAATCATAGTCAAATAACTGCTGAACCCTACACCTCTTCCTTCTCACTCCTCCTTCCACTCACCCAGGCCCTAGTTTCAGGTTGCTGATTCTAGAAAGGCTTATGTATATGTTTATATATTAACTTTGCCCCATTTTCTTACGAAGCATGTATGCTCTTTTCACATATATGAGAAAAATTCAGAACTGCAGTGTATAGGTCTCTCAGCTCTTGATGTTTCTTAATGAAGTTAATATGTGACCTGTATTTCAGAGACAGAGAAGGAGGGAGGGAAAGAAAAAGAGAAAGGGAGGGAGGGAAGGAGGGAGGGAGGCAGGCAGGCAGGCAGGCAGGCAAGGGCACAAGAGAGCACACTATCTTACAATATCATAGAGCAGTCTCTTTAGGAACAGGCCCTGATCCTGGTGCAAACAATCATCCTGCAAGGCTGAGAGCTCCCTGACCATATGTTCTAATCGTCTGTGGTGACTGCCTCAGAACTTTCTGATGAAGACTTGATTCTTCAAGAGCATGCTTCCTTGGGTTTTTTCCCCGGCATGGGAGACAGCTTTATTTTATTGGAGTCATAGAAGTGAACATTATAGCCACAGAAAAAAACAAGCTTAGAACAATCACACTTTGTATTTCCAAGTTATCTTGGGGCAACATACACTTGGGTTATTACATTTATTATGAATCTCAGTAAGTCTTTCTCAAAATTGAGTCTTTCTCTAAACCTCTGATGGATTTTTGTTAAGAAAAACAGCCATTTAATATATATATATACACAAATGTATATATACACAATTTTGTCATAAAAGATCTTGGTAAAGTGGTACCTTTTAAAAGTAGATTATTGTAGGACAAAGTTGTTCCTCATCCAAAAGAAGTGACAATCTTCAGGTGACTGGGTAAAGACAGAGCAGGCACAGTGAATCGTATAAAATCAGAGTTTACTAATCGCAGTCTAGTTTCGTCACCATCATCAGACTTGCCAAGGGCTGGCCCAGTGACATAAAAATGCCACATAGGTAGAATAGTGGGCATGGGGAATAGAACTGGTGAGCCTGGCTGTGGACTGGGGAGACTGAGAGTGGAAAACAAGAGGCAAGCTATGACTAGCAGGGACATTATGACATTTCTTTCCATTAGTGCTTTAGAGAATTAGCCTTTGTGGACTGTTTGCATCTCTTTCTCTCCTTTCTTCTTCTGTTACTTCCCTGTCAAGAGGATGTAAATACCTGTACCAGGGATGGAACTTGGACCTGTGCTTGCCAGGCAGGCACTTATGCCACTGAGCTATCTCTTTGGCAGTTGGACCTACATAGCTGAAGACATGTAGTATCACGTAATTACCACTATGCTAAGAGAATCAACTTAAAACTAAAACATAGTAAATAGTAATGTCTTTTTCAAAAATTGTTGAGACTGAGTCTTAAAGGAAAAAGAAATGTTGAAACCTAGTTTGTTTTGTAGTCATTGCATAGAACAGAAGTTGGAGAAACAATACAGTGGTATTACCTTTTAGAACAAAGAATGAATGTTAACTTTGAAGGTAGAATCCTAGAGAGATGATTTGTGTAGAAGTTCTTGATTTTCTGAAGGTCCTTTCTAAATATTTTAACGTACAAACCATTCTAAAAAGTTTGACTCTTGGATAGTCAGTCACCTTTGTTGACTTTCTCCTCCTCAATCTTAACCGTTCAAACTCCCTTTGATCTTGTTTGTTAGTGACTGTGTGACTCAAGTAGGTCTTACAAATAGTGCAATATAATTTTTGTCAACATTATAAAAATCTGCAGTTTTATATTATAAGCAGACTGCATTGTGCTTGCATCACCTTCTGTGATGTTATTCTGCTCCGAAAGTGACAGGAATAAATGCTGATTTCATTAAGGACTGAACAGTATGGGATCGTTTTCTTTCTTATGCATTCATATTACAATGACATTTGTTTCCTAATGCAACCTGGTCGTTGCAGGGATTCAGATGGTTACTCTTTATTATGTTCTCTTTAATGGGCTCAGTATGGCTTGGTGGGCTGTATTATCCATCACATGTAGAGTTATATGTCGTGGCTAATACTTTAAGGAACATAACCTTGGGAGTGTTATTCACAGAACCTCAGATTCTTGATCTGTAATGTAATACCAACCTTGCACTGTAGTCCCAAGGCCCAGTGCGTGCATATGGGTAGTACATGGCCATACAGTGCAGGATGTGGGGTCTGTTAGGGCTACTGTTGTTTCTGGGTGGTACAAATGTATGAGGCTTTTACCTTTATTTCTTAAAATTCCATATAGAAGACAAGAAACTGAGGGCTGGTGAGATAGCTCGGTGGACTAAGGCGCCTCCTTAGGCAAGTGCCAGAACTGCATTTTGATCCCTGGCACCACATGCCATGCAGGTCCCCCCCCGCCCTGCCCCCTCGGCACACTGAGCCGGCCACTGAGTCCAGGCGTGGTGGTGCACGCTTATCATCCCAGCTGGGGAGGCTGAAAGCAGTGTGATCACTCCCCAAGCTGCACAGTGAGGCTGTGTATCAAATACATTAAGAAAAAAAAAAAAGAGAAACTGAAGATCTTAAATTTTATTCTTTAGACATAGCAAAGTCACTGCAGGTTGTTCAGTAGTAATAAAAGAAAACTCAATTTTATGAGATTGTAGTCGGTGACACTGTACACATTAGCTAATCCAAACTAACAGCTACTTCCTTTGTTTTTTAGGCAAAGACATTGAAGTCCCTGAAAATAAGTAAGTTTTTAGAATCAGGTGGTATGTGGCAGAACAATGGCAGGAACCCAGTGTGTCTATCACCTCCTCTGTGTTCCATACAGCTGGTTGCTCATTGGTACGTGAACAAATTGGAAGGGCTATTTACACTTATCTAAGAACAGAGTGACAGAGACCTGAAGTGCTTCTTGGAAGTGAGAACAGGAGAGAGAGGGAGGGCAGTGGACACTGGCAGGCTCAGCTAGCCTGGTGACAGAGTGGCCCAGCATGGCCAGTGACAGCGGGGTCGAGGGCTCCAGCTCTCACGTCCCATTGGATAGCTCTGCAGCCACTGAGGGTGAAAGAAGTCAGATTTGTGTGTTTTGTTGTTTCTTGATGAGCTTAAAGGAAATCTGTGTTTAGATAGAAGTATGTCCAAGATGGAAAATGAAATGTGAGGCCAGTTCTGAAGTAGTGACTTTGAGACGTCATGCTGAAGAAGGAGAGTGGAACGGTTGTGCGCTAAGTAAGAGTATGATGTCTGCGTTAACTGTGTTTGTGACATTTCCTGCGAGCCTGAGCCACACTTGGATGCTGCAATGTGCAGCTCTCGCCCTGGTGGGAGGGAGGGAAGGAGGGAAGGCTGTTCTCCAGATTCCTGTGTGTTTGTGTGTTGGACGGGTCCTGCTGTGGCACTTAGAGACAGACTTTACTGGGCCCTGTTCTGTAAACAAATCTGTTCCCACACGTTCTCTTCTGTCATTGGATGTGTATACTGGCTCTGCTTTTCACACCGATATGCAGAGAAGTCTAGCAATTTCAAAGCATATTTTCCTTTAGAAGTATGCAGGCATCAGGAAAAAATGTACACATGCATTTAAAATGTGCATACCCACCCTGCTGAAGTGTCTGAATCTTAATAGCTCTCACTCTGGGCCACAGGGTGTGCTGCAGCCCACTGCACACAGCACCCCTGGGGGCCACCCTCAGAGCCTCCACAGTACCATGGACTGACCTTAGAAGAAAGAAAGCTCTTTCATCTCCAAAGTTCAGTCTGTGAGCCATAAGTACAATTAGTCATTGAAAGTGATAAAATGTAATCAGGATTTTCCAAAGGGTGGGTGATTCACTCCTTTCTTAGATTGGAATATGACCTTGCTATATCCCTGTATATTGTCTTCCTGTATGTTTTGCATGTTTTATTTAATATCTCATCCAGGTTTAAGTTTTTATGACAGGAAGTATGTGAATGTTTATGATAGGAGTACGTAACACTCAATTTTATGGTTATAGAACAGGAAGTAATTTTTCATACCAAATAAAATATTTGGAGGGAAAAACACCAACTTATAAATTAAAGCACATAAATTTTCCTGAATCTTGCATTGCCTTATAAATAGAATAATACCAGAATAAATAGAATAATACCAGAATTGTCTGTTTTCTTTTCTAACTTGTCTTGTTAACGGATGTGTTTGATTTAGGAAAACATTTCTGAGTATCTTGAAGTGACATGACGTGATGTAGAACTATTATAAAAGAATTACTCTTGCAGCTGGGCATGGTGGCACATGCCTGTAATACCAGCACTTGGAAAGCGGAGGCAGGAGGATCACACGAGTTCAAGGCCACCCTGAAATCCATAGTGAAACCCAAGGTCAGAAAGACAAAAATAAAAATAAGTCCCCTATTAAAACAAACAAATTTCTTTTCAAAATGTAATTTTTTGTATGTGCAGGTTGAATCCATAGCTTCATACATTACTAGGCTAGTGCCTGCTACTGAGGCGTATTCCTGCCAAGAAAATAGTAAGGCCAGGCACAAGAGGAGAAAAATAGTATTGAAAGGCTTGCAGAGCCAAAATAAGAAATGACCTTTTCCTTGAAGTCTGATAGGCCACTGAGGCCACAGAAGTCCCCAGGCTGCCACTGTAGCCAGGTTTCTTCCCATTACTGTGCAGGCACTTGGGAAACACAACTTTCCTTAACATCAGAGAGGATGCATATGAACACGTTGAAAGTGAAAACAGAGAATTACAGAAACTTCAGCTGTATTCATGGTAGGTGGAACTTCGAGGCTTTGTTTTACCTTGAAAAAAAGAATAGAAGAGGAAAACAGGTTTTTCCCTGATTCTTTTCATTTGAAAGCCTAAAGGATTTATATTTGGGAAAGAAATGCACTCATTTCTGAAGACTCACATTACAGGGTGTCAGAGCACCTGACAGACTAAAATGTCTGTGAAGTGCTTTGCAGCTGGCAGTGCCTTTGTAACCACGGAGGGTAGTGACACAACGAGCCCTCACCGGGCTGGCAGGTCAATAATTATAGTTCAGTCTGTAGCTCCAGAGCCAGCCTCAAGCGTTTGTACCCACTTTGAAAATAGGATCTCTTGAATCCTTTCTGCCTGTTAAATTCAGTATCACAGATTTTGCAAATAAATAGTTTGAAAATTACCCATAGAGGACAAAGCAATGGGATAATTTGGAGCTGCTAGTCCTTAGTTGTCATGAATTTCCCTTAAATTTTATGGAAAGTGAAAAAAAAATTAATGTATGTGGACAATCTGCCTTTCTTGTAGTTTTTAAGGCAGTTTGCTAAGTGCTGTGTTACTCATGGTGCAGCCCTGCTTGGGTGTGCCCGGCAGGCATGCTAATGGCAGGCCTTGGAGCATGCTGGTCAAGGTCAAGCTCCCTTGGAATCTGGGTTCCCACACCTCCTGACTGTGTGAGCCTAATGGGTCCTAAATTCGCTGGGCCTGTTTCCTCATCTGTAAGATGGGGCTAATGCTAGAACTTGGCTGTAGGCTCACTGTGACCCTGAAGTGAGCAACTGGGCCAGCCCTCTGCATCACCTTGCTGTTATCATTGGTGCCTGAAGGAGGCTGGGTGACCTGTGCAAGAGCAAAAGGAAGAGCCAGAACCTGAACACTGGCCCTGCGGACCTCCTGAGGTCTGGTGCCTAGCAGAAGTAAAGTCAGTTCCTTCTCCTAACGACAGAAGTGCTGCAAAATAGTGGACTCTTTTCCATCGTTTAAAAGAAAACCTTGAGGGGCTGAGGAGATAGCTCAGTAGAATAAGTGCTTGCCTGGCAAACACCTGGCAAGCACAAGGGCCTGCGTTAATCCCCGGTTCCACCAAACAAATAAATAAAAGAAAACTTTGAGTTAGAGTTAAATATGTTTTCTCCATTTTATTTTTTTTTTGGGGGGGGAGGGTGGACACAGCACCTAAATGCTATCTACAGTATAGCTGTAAAGACCAGCAAAACCCAGAGTCCGTGGATTTTCATCATGTTCAAAGAAATGGTCCCCAAATTAGCAGAGATTCCTAGAGGACAGCCGCACCTTCATGCCTGCCACAGGTTAGGTTCTCAGTGCTTCCCCACGTTTCCATTTCATGATTTTTGTTTCCTCTTGTCCTGTCTCCTTCTAAACCCTCTGCATTGGGCACCTCGGACAGCAGAGTGAGATGGCACAGACAGCATGGAGCCCGGCAAGGCTGAGCAGGGTGGACTTGGGCCACCGCCCAAGGAAGCTTCCTGTGAGTGAGGGGGAAGAAAATATTCAAAGCTACTGGAGTAGGGCAGGAGAGATAGCTCAGCAGTGAGTGCCTGCCTGGCAAGCACAAGGACCTAAGTTTGATCCCCTGTTGTACTGCATGCCGTGTTGGCCCCCAAACCAGGTATGATGGTGCACAACTGTGATCCCAGAACTGGGGAGGCTGAGACAGGAGGAGCACAATGAGTCTGAACTGCATAGTGAAACCCTGTATCAATAAATAAATAACGTTTAATGTGTCAACCTTGCGCAGAGACCATGCTAATTTTCCCTGTATCATTCCAATTTTAGTATATGTGCTCTGGAAGTGAGCAGTAAACTAATACATAAATAAATAAATAGTTTTTAAAAAGACTACTGGAGTAGCTGTCAGGGCCTAAGTATCAGGGTGCTTTGTCTTCTACCAAGGTCATTGTCAGTAGAATTCTTTAAAGAATTGTAGACATTTAAAGTACTCTCCCTATAAAAGGTTCTTACTCTCTGCAAACTATGTAACAGTATTCCTTTCCGTTGGGATCTGTGAGGTCTCAAGGATGAGGAGAGAATCACTGTCTTATGGCAGAGTTTAAATTAAATTCTAACCTCCAGTTAGAGATGCTATTTTTGCTCATTCTCAATTTGAAAATTATATTTATATCATGCAGATGGTTTCCCTACCTTTTTTAAAAATCAGTTTTGTAAAGGTTACAAAACAGTTCACAAAAATGAAAATTCACTTCAAGAGTATGAAGTACAGTTTTATGGTTTTAGAGAGTCACCCAGCTCAGACTTGTGGTGATCCTCCTGTTTTCAGTCTCCTCAGTGCTGGGATTATAGTTACGCAGCACCACGCTTGGATTCTGTGGCCAGCTCCGCACGCATGGGGGCGGGGCCAGTGCCACATGTGGTGCCAGGGATCGAACCCTGGCCGCTGCACTTTAAAACACAGTTTTATCATATATTTATGTATATTTTACATATTTGTCTTGAATATTCAAAAATGAGAGATAAAGGGGTTGGAGTAGTAAGAGCCAGGAGTTATAAATTAAGAGCGTAAAGGTGCCGTGTAACAGAAACAGCTATGGATTTAGTTTAGTTTTATTCCTCAGCTGCCCTTAAGTACCTCAGTTCATGAACTCAATTTGCTCTGGTTCTTGTCCAGCTTGGTTTGCAACCAGAATTGTGGAAAGTATCATGTTCATGAACTGAGGTGTCACTGTGTAAGCCTGTACCCAGGCATAGTGGCACACTTGTAAACCCAGCACTTGGGAGGCTGAGGAAGAAGGATCACAGGCTAGTGTCCTGCCTGGGCATTAGTAGTGAGATCCTGCTCTTAGAACTTTGAAAAAAAGAGCTAGGGATATACTCAGTGCCAAGGCCCTCCCTGGGTGCAGGGCCCAGCACTAGATCTACCCTCTGAGCTCCCCCACCCCACTTTTTCCAGCCAAGAGGGAAATACATTGACACTTGACAATAAAGGACAGGCTTTGTAAAAGCTGCTTCTTTAGCAAAATGTCTGCTAGTCTTTTCAGAACATGACTCTGTCACCATTGATGTTCTTTATGGTGAACTAAAAACAATTATTCTTACCCATTTTTCCCAGTTGTCAAGAAATTCTACTCTTTCTGAGTTAGGCTAAAGCCAAGAGAAATACCAAAGGTCACATTTGGGTCCACCTGGATGTGGACCCTGCATGGGCTGCTCTGTTAGTATGACCGTGCCTTGTCCTGGTGGACAGATCTAAAAAAGTGCTTTCTTTTCACTGCCTAAGCGATAGCCCTGGCAGCTGTGTTTTTAGGGTGTCTGGTGGAGAATGATTTCCATATCTGAAATTTCAGGCCAAATAAAACCAACTTTCTCTTTTCTGGAAGGGTTAATGCTCTGACCAGCTTCACATCAATTCACTTGAATCTTAAAATTACTTTTCTAGTCACGCACACAGAAGGGCTAAGCATTTGTGAAATGTCTTTTATTTTCCCTCCTCCCAATTCCGTTCTTTTTGACTGTCTTAATTACACAGGGGTTAAGAAACCAAATTAAAACTAGGCGCGGCTGGTAAACAGTGATCACGTTGCCTGCTTTGAGCTTTGCTGGTGGAGTTGCTTCTCCTTCCTGAGGAGCTTTCTTTTCTTCCCACTGTCTTTTTTTTTTTTTTTTTTTTTTTTTTTTGTGAGGAAATAGCATAAGGTCTTTTGGAAGCACTCACAGGAAGTGGGTTTCCATATGCTGGTTGCTCACTAGCCACTGAGAGCTGACAGGTGGAGAGTGCTGCTGCCGTCCCTTGGATTTATGACAGCGGCCCTCAGAGCAGGAGACTCAAGGCAGGGTGTGGAGACCAAGGAGGTTTTTGTCTCCTGAGGGAACTGTGAGAGGAGCCTGGTCACTCTGTGTCATCTCTAGGGAGGATGCTGTGGGGTCCACAAGACACGTGGCAGCTATGTCTGAGGTTCCTGGCCACTTCTCAGAGCAGGCTGTCTCCCAAAAATTACTGCTCTCTTCACCCCCAACAATGATTCTTTTTCAGTGAATCACTTCCAGAAGTGAATAGCCACATTTTTGGGGAATGAGAATTGTGAAATCTCTCATTTATAATGGCAGGTTTTCAGTTGGTGGTTTGATCACACAGAATTTCTCAAGATCAAAATGAAACCTTGTCTTTAAAAAGAATGAAAGTACTGTGGATACAGAAAGCAAAAGTATTCCCAGTCTCTTCCCGAAGAAGTGTCACAGCAGATCTCTCTACCTCTGCTTAGAGCCGTACGTCCCTGTATTTGCCTGCATGAGTGAGCTCTTGGAATTATGGATTCATTGCCAGTGGCTGGTGATTTCCTATGCAGAAGGTCGCTAACTATGAGAAGTTTTATCCTCGGTGAGTAGGTGGTAGTTTCTGAAGATTATTGCTAAAGTAGTATTCATCGTCTTGAGTCATGGATTTAAACAACGGCTAGCAAGCTTTTACATACTTCTACTTTATGTGACACAGTGGTTAGAACCACAGGTCCACAGAAGACCCTGAGGGGTTTTTAAGAACATGGATTAATTGAGTAATCGTTCAATCTTTTGACTACTCATCTTTTGCAAAGGAAAATATATTTTACAGGAGGAAGTGGTTTATCAGGGGCTTTTAGAAGAGTAGTTACTGTTTTTCTATATTTATTTTAAGCATCACTTCATCCTCTGGTGTGAAAGAAAGAACTGACTACCTGGTCTCCACAGAGAAAGAGTTGTGCTGATTCTTTAAGAGGAAAAACTTCATTTACGTGTCACTTTGAAATGGAATTGCTTCCTCTGGAAGAGAAGAAAAACTGTCCCTGATGGAGACTTGGCTTTCTGCACCATGAGTCTCCTCTAGGAGCTGGTGGGTTCTGGGTGAATTACTGGGTGCACTTTGATCCAGGGGAAGAGAAGGAAAGCAGGGTTACTGGAAATGGAGTGTAGTTGAAAGAGTTGTTCTCTCTCCAGAGTGGGTAAGTTGTTTGACCTACTGACTCATTTCATAGGAATTAGGAAAACAACCTAGTGTGGTTTTTATTGTTAGTGCTGGAAGATTCCAAAATCAGCGAGGCTGCAGTTAAGATGGGCTGGAGAAAGCGTTGGCACTAGGTGTCTTTCTGTGGTTTGTCCTTCTAGTGGACTCCATCCTCTGCTTCTAGGACATGTCCAGCCTGCACTTGGGGATCCTCTTGGTGCCTGCTCAACCGTAAGTACACAGGACAGAAATTTCTGATGTTTACCAGTTCTTGTTCCTTAATTCCTAAATGGCATTTTGTCTAAGGAAACCTTTAAGGAGATATTTTTCCTGGTATATCTGTAATGCCTGTCATATTTACTGGTGGAAAATACCATCATTAAAATGATGACTATATAAGATAACATAACCTGTATACAACTGTGAAAATTAAGAATTAAAATTTGACAAATACATTTTTGAGGCACGTTGGTAAGACAGTTTGAGTTTTGATTCAAATGATTTTTTGGTAATGTTACTTAAAACACAAGTGGGAAAGTTAGCCATACATTAGCAGTTACTAACAGTTAATGAAAGGCATATATTTTGGGCTAAAGTAATATTTGTATGCAGAGATATTACATATAGTGTTGCTTTTCCATCAGTGTTAGCAAATAAGCTTAAGAAGAGGACAAAGAAAATATACTGAACTTGGATAAAAACAGAAACTGAAAACATAGGTTATTTGAGGTATTAGAATATTGCGTCTGTGTAATGTCACATATCCTGGGGAAAGCCCTCTCCCCATATCACACCCTCAGATTATATTCCTTCTTAATGCAAAAGATGGGTGGTGTATAATTACTATAGAATTTTTTCTTCTCTTGCAAGTTGACTGAGGAGAAGGGTGAGTCTCTTACACTGTCACTATTTATGCAGTTACTGTGCTATAACTGAATGCCTTTGAATTGGCACTCTTATCCTGGTCAGGGGGCTAAACCCTTTTGAGATTATAGGGGAAGTGTGGATCCTTCTACCACCCTCCTACACAAACACTTGCCTGCATTGGACAGGGGGCAATCACAGAACCAGTGAACCAGTGAAGCTCTCTCAGTGTCGTGGGTGAAAGAGGCTGACCTGGACTGAGTCCCTGCCTTACCCTTGCTGTTCTTAAGTTTCCCAGAGTGCTGGAAGGAAGGGAAGCATTCAGGTCAAAAGAAGTCATCCTTTGGTCATTATTGGAGGGTATGCAGCCAGAGAAAAGGACCAAGGGTGGAGAAAATACATGACTGATGCTAAATAAATACAGAGTGGATGATGATATCAGAAGCTGCAGGCGGGTAGTCCAGAATCCCTCAGCATCTAATCACACATATAGTAGTTGTAAAGGCCTTGTGAGTTCAGGTAGAAAAGTCACAGACCTATTTTTGCCTATGTCTTTTACACAACATGAAACTATGAAGTCACTTTCGGTTTACTTTTCCACGTGTGCATTACCCAGTTGGGTAGGGCTTCAAATCATCTGAACTTCTGAAATGTAACTCATAATTGTAACAAACTGGAGAAATGATTCTGCTTTAGCAGAAGGAATTTGATGACAGACTTTATAGATGAAGGTGGTTGAGTTCAAAAGAAAAACCAGCTTTAAGAGATGTATAAGCCCCAAGTGCTCATCAACTAAATGTAAGTCAGTCCTAAGAGGCTGTTACAATAAAAAAAAAAAAAAAAATGCTGACATGATTCTTGGTATATTAAAAGGAGAATACACGTAAAAGGGTAAGAAAATAAAACAGTCAGACTCATCCCATCCGATTTGAGTCACAGTTGAAGAGATGTTGGGCAACTGTATTCAGCAGCAGAAATTACACACCCTTCTAGGAAAAGATAAAGTAACTGAGGGTTTTAGTCTGAAAAGGGCTGGAGGATTCTCTGTAGATGGACAGTCTTTAACTAGTAACTGCCAATTTGTCCTTACACTCTGGGGGATCTGCTGTAGTGCCTGTGTTCAGTAACTTGGAAAACTTTCAGTGATTATTGTGTTTAGAGATGTTAGTATTGCTTTTGTAATAGACTCACCAGGAATAGATTCAGATACAACTAAACAGATATTGTCATGACAGAAGAAGTGCAGTTAATAAATTGGCAGGCTGATGGACAGATCAGGTGATCCCAGTTGCCAGAATGACCAAGTAGTGGAGTGACTAGCTGAGGGAAACAGCAAATCTGCTTTACCTGTCTTTCAAATGGAGAATAGGTAACTCTGTTTTAGATGACAGGAATATTTACATGTGAATTCTTTTAGCAGACTCTGAAGGGCCTGTACTTTGCTAGCTCCTGGTAGATGAGGCATAGATATAAAACAGAATCACAGTGTAACTTTAGTGACCTGGGGGCATAAAAGCAGCGTTCCCAGTGTGGGCTCGAGACACCAGCCAGTCACAACATGGAGTCCAGGGAGAAGGAGTAGAATGTACAAGGGTATCCACTGGGTGGATCTGTGGTGGACACAGGAAAGGAGCGAGGAGAGCAGGAGCCAGCGGAGAGCTACTAACGCAAGACTAAAGTTCCTACCATGGTTGATTTAAGACTTCTACTCCAGCAGAGTGACAAGGTCAAACGTCACTTTGGAATGATCATTTAGTTTGCAGGGGTGTAGGGGAGGGAATAGGTTAGGCAGAGTGAGGAGACAGAAAGCTTGGGTCCTAGTTCAGCAGAGCAGTACTGACACCAGTGGCAGCAGATTCGGGTGGGACTGGGAGGTGTGCACTGCCCAGGTGTCACCCCAGCACCCAGTGAGAAGCTGGAGGAGATACTGGCTTGTGGAGAAGACAGGGCGGCCTTTGAACACATTAGAGTACACCTAGGGAAACTGGGGGTATGAGAGAGGCAGTGGAAGTCATTTTAAATGGGTGTGAATCTCAAACTTTGATTAGTGACAGCCATTCCAAGGGTGGTTTTGACTTGGTGAAGACCTATTTCCAATGTTTGTGTGTAGTAGTTTTTCTAAAACTATTTGTAATGAACTGTATTTTTGTTTTATATATATATATATATATATATATATATATATATATATGGTTTATAGTACATTCTGACACACATACATCTAATAATGCGTGTAGGTCTCCCCTAAGGAAATTCCCTGCATGTAGCACAAAAGGCGTTAGGGTCCTGGTGCTGTCCTTTCCATTTCTCACCCACACCGCGGAAACTTTGTGCCCTTGACCTGCACCCCTGGCCCCACTGCTGTTGTTTAACTTGTCTTCTGTGTAGCTTTTTACTAGACTTCACATGTAAACAAGAAATAACATACTGTCTGTTATTATTATATATTAATATTTCTATATGCACACACTAGTTACAGAAGGAGCACCATTCTGTGCAGGCACTTTTGTATCCCATTTTCGATTAATTCTTTGGGGTTTTGAAAGAAGATCTGTGTATGACCCAGGTGGGCCTCAAACTTGTGACCCTCTTGCCTCTCGTCCTGAGTGCTGGGATTGCAGGCAGACACTGACACACTTAGCATTATATTCTACTATTTATTTACTTATTTAGTACAGGGTCTCACTACACGGATCGGATTTGTAGTGATCCTCCGGTTTTCAGCCTCCCAAGTGCTAGGATTACAGGTGCACATCACCACACCTAGTCTCAACTGCCATCTTAGTGCACTCCAGGGATGGGGCCCGCATGGCATGCTGGGAATCGAGCCCTGGTTCCCTAAGTCTGCCAAGGCAGGTTCTTTAATCTGCTATTATATTCGACCTTTTAACTATTTTCTCCATATTTTTACAGATGTCTGAAAAACATTGTAATGATGCATTATAATCACTGTTTCACTACTTTATATTATGATAATCCTTTTTAAGTACTATGCTAGGTATTTGTTCTATGATTCCCTTGTCATATATTCATGGTAATAATATGTATAATGTGAAAGATATGTTCTCTTAAGCATCTCCTTACCATCACTATTTTATTAATCTTTACACAGAAAATCTGCATTGCTTTTAGTTCAGTTATTGAGCAGCTATTTAATGAATGCCATCTTTATTAGGTTTGTGGTATTTTAAAATTTCTACTAGTAAAGTTTAATGTTTGTTGTGTATTTATGCCTCACTGTTTTCTCTTTTAAATGTGCTATCCATTCTCATCATCAGATTTTTCTACTGGCCTATGATTCACTAATACAATTTGTGTGTGTGTGTGTGTGTGTGTGAGAGAGAGAGAGAGAGAGAGAGAGAGAGAGAGAATTAAAATGCCTGGGCTGGATAGTCTTTGCAGTTTCTCTGACTTTTTGTGACTTTTAAAAAAATTTATTTATTTGTATTTTAACTTGAGTGAAAAACAGAAGCAAAAACAGCACAAATGACATAAACAGGGTAAAATACGATACATATGTTACAGATTTTCACAACATGGATGGCATGCATATATATATATATATATATATATATATATATATATATAAAACAATCAGCACAGATCAACAGTCCACAATAGAAGCGGGTTATCCACAGAATTTGTTGACTTGAGCCATTCACAGTTCAGTATATTAATATGACTTTATATACCTCCATTTTTATATTTTTCTGCTGGATGGTTAAGACCAAGTTAAAGCAAGACCTATGTAACAAAAAATGTAACTTTTGTATTAGATTAGGTCAGTCAGGTACCCTCAGTATTTATCCTGTACTGCTCTTTGTAGATCCTTTGTCAGTGTCAGCCTTGTGGATGAGTCACAGCCATTGCTTGACCAATTTGCTCTCTGTGGAAGCCTGAGAGAAAGTTTTCTCTCCATGTGACTCTCCTTAGGCACACTATACATCATCAATCACATTCCTCTGTGGTTCCATAATCTCCTTGATCAGAAAATTTGGGGCACTCCTGAGTTACTTGATGTTACAGTACAGGTTCTCCTATGTCCTGAGTCTTCACTGACCTTGAAAGGCTAGGGCCAAAATGTTGGCTGACCTTGCAGCCTTTCTTTTTCTCCAATTTTTGATCTGCAAACTTAGGTTGTTAACCTTCCAGAAGAGAAGTTTATTATTACCCTGCAACATATGCAGTTCAGTTTACCCACACTATTAGTCTAAATGTCAGACATCATAGGCATAACATGGAACATGTATTTTCCATCATGTATTGAATACTAAACTCTAAGTCTGTACAGAATATGAAGAAGAAAAAAATTAAAAAATAGGAATGAACACTTACATATATTTACATAGATACTTGCATAGTGACTTCTTGAGACCTAGAGCCAGTAGATTTCTTGGTTTAATAAGTGATTTTTCTATCCATGGCCCAAACCTACTCCCTGGACTTAGGAATTTCTTCCTTAATTAGACAGTATTCATCTAATTTAAGAAATTTTTATTTTTGACATTGAACTCAGGGAATTAAAAGGGAGGTCTGAAGCAAAAATCTGCAAGGTTGGGGCCAGGGAGATGGCTCAGTGGAATAAACGCTTCTTTGCCAAGTGCAAGGGCCTGAGTTCAATCCCTGATTCCACCAGAAAAAAAAAAAAAAAAAAATTTAAAGGGTTTTTTTTTCATATGATAAATCCCCCCTGCAGTATATTGAGTCACTGGTCTTTCCCATGTAATTTGTGGCACTTGCTGTGTTTTCTGTTCTAAT
Source organism: Ctenomys sociabilis (assembly GCA_004027165.1). Classification (NCBI taxonomy): domain Eukaryota; kingdom Metazoa; phylum Chordata; class Mammalia; order Rodentia; family Ctenomyidae; genus Ctenomys; species Ctenomys sociabilis. The sequence continues at coordinate 18,283 of PVKA01005937.1, read as the reverse complement.
AGCTTGTACAGTGATGTTAAGCTATCTGAAGGTAACCATGAATTGTGGATGTCACACATTAACCAATATTTTATTTTGAAAAATTTCAGGCATGCAGTCAAGATAAATGAATTTTATAGTGATAGACAGAGGGACAGATGTTCGGTTCTACAATTTAGTTTTCCTTTACTGTCTTCTTATGTAATAACCGTCTGTTATCATTTGAATTCCAGAGTATAATATCAAAAAAATTTTCCCCGATCCATTTCTTTAGTAGGTTTGATTTCCAGGAAGTGTTTAGATTATTACTACAATGAGATTATGAACAATACAATACTTATCAAGAGAGAGACTACCTGCAAAAATATTTTTTAGTCATTGTAACTCTAGCTTGTTTCTTAAAGGTTATGACTTCTACTCACAAAGATAGATTTGATTTTCTAACAGTTCCTGTTAAGAGCGTTACAGTGCATGTTCCATTTACTTTTTACTGTCATGTGAGGAACTGGAGAGTACTTTTAAGAAAGGACTGAAAAGGCCTAGGAGGCTTGGAGATGTTGGGGTGCAGGCCCGGCCAGAGCTAGCGAGTAAGCTGCCTGAGCCACAGGGGCAGCCTCTGGGAGTGGGCTTTGAAAGGCTTGTCATGGTCGTGCTACTTCCTGAGCACTGCTGTCACACTGCTCCCTTGGCAGGAAGGCTGCTTGGCCAGCACAGCACACTGGTCCTGCTGGTGCTGGTCTCTGCATGTCCCTGCTTCACAGTGAGGGACAGGCCATGTTCGCCTGAGCCTTGTTCCACAGGCATGCTTGGGCTTTTGGAGGCTGCTAGCATCTAGCCTTAGAGCTGGGCTTGCAGCTGTGCCCTGCGGGTGGTGACCTGCCACATCTTCCTCAGTGCAGCATATGATTAAACAGATGAGAAAATGTTACAACCTGCACTGAAGGGCTCGGCTTCAGTCTGTGGGAACTTTAGCTGTGGTTAAGTTTTGTACTGTTTTTCCACCTCTGAGTATCAATTTTTCTATCTGTAAAATAAGTTGGATTTATCATATTGCAAAGGTGTAGGTGAGTGTCCATCCCTGACCTACAGAAATATGGGAAGATGACGTTTTTCAGCTTCTCTGAATAGCACTTTTCCAGGGTATTATATTACTGATGATTACCAGACTCAGGATCTAAGGTTAGACTTCTGTAGCCCTTAGATGTGGCTCCCCTGAAAGAAATGGGAGAGCACGTGTGTGGTCGGCCAGAGGAGGAGTCTTGGTGGCAGGAAGCGTGGTGGGTGATCAGCTCCTTGCTAAACACATTCCCCACCTGGACCCCCAGGAGACTCATGCTGAGGCCTGGTGTCACCGCAGTTGTAAATCCCCTGCTGCTTTGCTGAAGGATGCTATCACATTTTAGAAGTCCAGCCAATGAGTGTTTTAACGTTTAGGATGATTATACTGAAGAAAAAAGATTTAATAAACCCTAATATCAGCATTCAGAAGAACATTCTGCTTGATAGAGTGTATTTCAGGAAAAGAAAGTATTTTTTGTTGTTGTTGCCAAGTTCCCTTTTACTTTTATGCCGTCAGAGGAGTCCGCTCGTTGCTTCTCAGGCCTTTGCAAAGGCTGCTGTCTCCACGCCATCCTGCTGTCCACCGCTGGGTCCCTTGGGAGCTGGCCCAACAGTGTCCATCATATTTGTGTCTCCCAGCCCAGGGCTGCCTGTAACTTTCCAAAGATGCAAAAAGGATCAAGTTTACTTGACTTTTTAGAACTTGCCAGGAGCAAGGGAGGACAGATACAAAACTCTTGGTCTAACCTATGATTTTCTCTGCTGTTAAAGTATAAAGAAGACCGCTGTAAGAACCTCCTCTTTCCACCACTCATCACCATGGCATGCGAGGAGTTTATGAATCATCTTCTAAATCTACAGCTAGTTTTAAAATTTAGCTTCCAGGTCAGATCTGCAGGAAATGAAGTTGTTGGACCATAAGGGCAGTGGAGCGGATGGAGCCTCTTGCCCAGGGCTTGTGATGTACGCAGGGGACCTAGGGCAGCTGTCATCAGGAGCACTGCTTTCTAGTGAGCCACACCTGTACAGAATGTCTCTCTCTAAAGTATTAAGATGACAACAAAAAGATTAAAAGCTTACAAATGAGTTCAGATGAAAATGTAAAGTTGAGTTGGGGCATCTTTGTAATCACCAGGGCTGCATACCAAGTTAGTAAGGCAAAAGAGATATTTGAGGTACAGCCTGAAATTTTAAGATGAACCGTGAAGAGAAAACTCTTAATAGTGTATTAGTTGCTGGGACTTAAACCAAAAGTATAGACACACAGGCCACCAAACAATGTTTTAAACAGATCCTGGATATTTTCCAAGGTGGTGCTTTAGTGTACTTACTTCTCTCAGGGTGCTCTCATATGAAACTGAAGTATCCTCATCATGTGATAAAGTGTTGGTTCACTGTGACCTAACACGTGCTAGTCATGACTAACCCAGGACTTTAGGTCACCGCGGTTGCATTTCCTGTGGCCTCTGTGCACTGGGGATAGGGTTAACAGGGAAAATTTACTTCCGTGTTCAAGTCTCTCGTGCTTCCCCCACACAAACTGTGGTCAAGAGAGGGGCCTGATTCAACATGGGTACAAGGGATTAGGAACAACAGCCTGTGTCCAGCGTAGTATATGTCAGGCACTAAACCAACCACTTTACAGTGTTTATCTCTTTAGTAAGAAAGTCTGTGTGGTAGGTGCCCTAGGGATACCCGTTTCAGAGATAGGAAGGAACTAGCTGTCTTGGAGAAATCATTTCCCTGCAGATCACACAGCCAGTAAGTGAAAGAGGACAGATCAAATTAGAGCCTTCTAGCTGCTACACTAGGCTTTGAATTTGCATCCTGTTCAGTTTTATGCCTCATGTTCTAGAGGTATTTTTATTCTTTGGAGCCATTCAGCTTGCTTCTCTCTGTCTTTTGTGGTAATTTTAACATTCTTGGGCTTAGTAGAGACATTCCCTGATAGAGGGGCACTTTGATGCTGTGCCTTGTCATGGATCACTTGGCAACAGCTTATTAATGGAGCCTGTCGCCACCACCTGCCCGCATGACTCTGACCAATGTGCTCTGATTGTAAGAGAATATGTTCCAAGAGGCAATTAAACAAGCAACTGTCCCATCCGCCGAAGGAGAGAAACTTGGCATGACCCATGATGGTATCCCCCTTCCTCATCATTAGAAATCAATGGGAGTTCATAAATGTTCTTTCCAGTAAGTTAAGGTCCCATAATTTCAAGGCACTGTCAGTCCCCAGAGATTTGTTTTCTTGTGATATCATTGTTACTTGGTTTAACTGTGTTAACACCTCTGTCCTGGAGAGATGATTTCCCATGGATGAGAGGCCTTCAGTGTGCAGCGCCTCACAGCTCGGGCTCCACCTCACTCATCCCTGTCTCTCTTCAGAGATCTCTGATCCAGCCAGCCAAAGTTAAGCTGGTCTTTTGTCCTCGGCCAGAAGCCATCCCCCACCTGCTTCTCCTGGCCAGCTACTGTTTCAATGTGACTTCCTTTAGGGAGAAGCATAGGGCTAGGGGTCCTGGGTGCTTCCGCTGCACATGCACACCCAGTGCGTTGCATTCTGACTTCCTGGTGTGTTTGTCCCTCTTCCTTAACTTGCATTGGCCTCTTCACAGCCAGGAATTGGGTAGTGTTTACTTTTGGATAAACATGCCCCAGACGGCACACTATAAATGTTTAAGTGAAAGAGAGACATGACATATTGGTGACAGACACAGAACTATACAGTGTCTGGGCCCAGATCATTTATGAAACTGTGTTCTCATACACTACTTCATTTAAATCTCACAGAAACTCTGGGAAGTAGATTGCTTTACCCTGTCACATGGAGAAGGAAGCATCTGCTTATCTGGGTGAGCAGTAGAGCCAGGACAAGAACCAGTTTGTCATTCTTGTCCTAATCAAAGGGAGAGCTGACAGATTTCGATGTTTCTCTTTTTCCCTTTCCTCCTCCTTGGTTAGCACCCTCCTACCCCCACACATTGCCAATGAAAGTCTTTAGTGGACGTGTGATGGCTCCTTCCCAGGTTTCAAGGTGTCAACAGTGAGTCTTTTGTGTTCAGGTCAGCCTGGCTGCTTCCTTTCTTGTGGGTAGAGCTTTTGATAAAGTGGAGGGCCAGGGCCATGAGGGTTCAGATAAAGTGGCTGAACAAAGCGAAGAAGATGAGAGCTGTAGTCGCAAGCCAGCAGTGACCACGGTGGGAGGTGTGTGCTCCTGGGCAATGAGAGCCTAGCCAGGGAATGTGCGTGGGCGGCTGGTGTGCTTGGCACGGAAGAGGCCAAAGTGAGCTTTCTGGCTGGGACGGGCTATGCAATTAAGCAGCTGAAAAGATCTTATTAACAGAGCAGGAGGGTGGTGTTTGCCACAGGCCTGCAGGGAGCAGGGTGGAAACAAGTAAGCTGAAAGCATCTTTGGACACCTCGAGCTGGGTATGGATTTTCATAAACAGGTAACCTGAAAAATACAGTGTAAGTAGAGGTTCTGAGCAGTGTTTCCTAAATGCTTAAAAAAAAAGTCAACACAATACTTGGCTGTGTTCTGTTGTAGGACCTATGGTAATGTTGAAAGGAGAAGTTTTGAATTTCATAGAGAAATGAATTTTTCCACCACAGTGGAAGCTGAGACTAAGGTCATCGGTCGCTTCAGCCATTGTTTGTGATCAGTCTGAACTTTTATTTGTAGACTTTCGCAGTAAGAGGCCCCACCTGCATATATCATGGTCTGTCCAGTGGGGTGGCAAGTGGGTGGCAAATTCAGGAGGAGACAGGAATGCCAGTAGAGTCCCCTTCTCGGGAATTTCAAAGATCAGAGCAACCTGATGAGGTCAAGGTAGGCTGACACAATTGTTCTTCCATTTATTGAGCACCTACTGTGTGCCAAATGCCGGTTAGCACCAAGGAGATGACACAGTGATGGGGAAGCAGGCATGGTCATGTCACTGTGAGACCTCGACAGCGCAGTCTGGGGAAGGCCGCTAGGAGCAGGAAGGCACTAGTGGGAGGGGTCCTCAGAGGAGATGGCTGCCCTCAGCTGAGGGGGAAGGAACATGGCAGTGGAGGAGCTGGGAGAGGGCACAAAGTGTAAGCAACATGTTTTAAAGGCCCTGATACAAAGAACAAGTTTGGCTTCTGAGGAGCTGGATGAAGGCAAGGTGGCTGCGGGGAAGCCCCCTCCATTTCAGGAGTCTCATGGGATCTCTTGCTGCGCCCCTGGGAGTTTCCAGGTTTTTTCCACAGCCCTGCCCCAAGTGAGCACCTGCCCCTTCCTGCAGCACTCGCTTGTTGAAAGGAATGAACAAGGGAGTGAAATTACAGGGAGCTTGAAGCCAGGTGCTTGGAAATGTGACCGTTTGCCAAGGGACCACCAGAGTCACTTCCTTACCGAGGTGACTGGACTCTACGATGTCTCTTGTGGGTTAGTGCAGAGAGGCTGGAGAAATGGCCTAAAATGAGATAGGATAGGACAAAAGGCACGGGGAACTGTGTATCGATGGGGCCAGCATTCTCGGGAACGTTGCCCATGGAATTAAATAGAGCTGCTTTCTTTAGTGGGAGGTGGCTGGCATGGGGGACCCCTCTGCAAGTCATGGGGTGGTTTCACACAGTGGCCTGCTGTCCTGAGCCCCCTCATGCAGACCTCTGGGTTCCATGGGCCCTGTGGGGATTCCTGCCACTTGCTACACTCAGGCAACAGTGCCCCTTCAAGGAAGCCCCAGAGCAAATCCTTCTCCATTTGCTCTTGCACCTCCAGTCTCTTGCTATTCTATGCTCCCTTCTTAAGTTCTCGCCTTCTACTTCAGCAGCAGTAAAATCCAACTAGGGGTAGGAGCAGTGGAAGAAGAGGCTCAGAGTGTTGTGTCAACACTGTGGTTCTGGATGTCTAATCTTTTACTACCTGTAGGGACAGGTGGCTGCAGCAGAGTGCTGGCAGGGAAGGCTGAGCTTTGTTCAAGGTTACAGATTGTGCAATCGTGTTTAGAGTATCTCTGGAACTGCAGGAGGAGGTCAGAGCTGCTTGTTCACCAGGCATATTGTGCAGAAGTTTCCCCTTACAAACTGTGTGGGTTTTTTCTTTTACTTCATTTATCGCCCTACAGTACTGAGGACTGAACTCGGGACTTCCCATGTGCTAGCAAAAACTCTGCCACCAGAGCTACATCTCCAGCACCTTTTTGTAACATTTTTGAGACAGCGTCTCACAAAGTTGCCTGGGCTGGGCTCAAACTGGTGTCCTCGTACCTCAGCCTCTGGAGTAGCTGGGGCCGCAGGAGTGCATCAGCAGGCCTGGCTCCCTTTGTATGATCTTGTTTGCTTGAATGTCTTAAAGGATTTTTTGTGCAGACACTTAGCTGTGTCTCAGTGGTTAGTAATATTAGCAATCTGTAGTTTAAATAGTTTTTTTTTTTTTTAAAAAAAAGGACTCCTCTCCAGGTTTTCCTAAGATGCTAGTCAAAAGCAGCTAACCTTTAACAGCTGTTCTTTAATAAAACCCCAACCTGTAACCTCCTTGTACTGATGTCTGAGGAAGAAATAAGAATATTTACTGATGTTCAAGAGTAGAGGTCAAACTATGCAATGGTGTCTGTAATCCCACAATCTGGGAGGCTGAAGCAGGAGGATCACAAGTTCAAGCCCAGCTTTGCCAGTGTGCTGACTTAATGAGACCCTGTCTCAAAAAGGGGGCTGGGAATGCAGGTCAGTGTGAAGGCTGTGTGTTTAATCCTCAGTATCACAGGCATTAAAAAAAAATAGTGGAGGAAAACAGCAGTTCAACAGGTAACATGGACAAGCCTATGCTGAGCTTGCATCTAGGGCAGTAACCAGACAGATGAAAACAGAAGTGGAGGATAGTTTTAGATCTTCAGAGGTGATTTGAAACATCGATTCCTTCACCACCCCATCATTCCAGGTGGAAGGTTCGGCAGCATATACCTCAATTCTATGTGTAAACTATCCTGCTGTGTTATACTGTAAAATATTCCCAAGGAATGAATGGTCTGTGATAGAGAAGTACCATTGCAACATCATGCATCTGTGGGCGTGGTGCCCAGGATCCCTTTGGTCTGATAATGTGATGAGGGGATCCCCCAGGAGGGCTGGAGAGCTATGCCAAGCCCAGGGACCGGGGCTTTTCTCAGAGCTGCGGCAGCCCAGGAACCCTGGCTGGCAGCTGCAGCCCACTGCATTCTCTGGTCCTATCCTCTTTCGGGGATTCAGCATGCCCAGAGGCCCTGGTTTCACAGCAGTGGAATTTCTAAGATACTGTTGGGTGCTCCAGTTGAAGCCACTGGCAGTGTTAGTTAAAAGTATATGTGAGGTTTTTAATCAATAATTTAAGCAAAGTGATAAATGCAAGGGATGTTGGCTGGAATCACTTAAAAGTAGAAGAGCTTTGATATGTGACGGGGAAGCATGTAAAGCAGTGCCTCCTAGAGGACTTTACCCCTCCTTTTTCACCTTCCTCATGGTGGCTGGGTGGGCCATCCTTTCTGACCACCCCAGTGCTGCTGGGAAACTTCATCCCTGGAAGGGTGTGCCGGAGCCCTGAGTAGCCCTGGGAGGCCACATGTCTGGGGCTCTTCTCCCTTATCTGCAAGGTGGGGAGGTCAGTAGCTCCTGGGAGGGCTGCTGTGGGAGGGAATAAGTTGTCTGTGAAATGCCTACCTCTCCTAGGGTAGATCCAGGTGCTCTGGTCCAGGTCATGGACTCTTTTCCTCTCCCCCTCCCTCTCCTGGTCTCTCTGCCTCTGAATTGTGAATGTGATGGTAGCATGTCCTCTAGAATCTGTCAGAGGGAGGGCTGGGCCCAGGTGGTGCAGTGGGCTCTCTCTGCCTTCCGGCAGTGGGGCAGTCACCTCCCCGGGGCGTGTCCTGCGACCCTCTGCTTTGTGTGTACATGGTAGCCCTCCAGCCACAGCAGCTGGCCTATAGAAGAACGGGGACGCAGAGACCCTTCAGCGGCTGTCACCTGCCCTCAGTGCTGGGCTTGGCTCTTTGCTCAGTGGTTCTGCCTGGCTGTGGTGTCTGGGCAAGAGCTTTTTGTGCTCAGGCCTTGCTGCAGATTGTGCTCCTTGCTCCAGGCCCACTGACTGCATTTTCTCCAGAAGTTTTCATGGGATAACCGTGGGCTTGTGAAACAGACTGAGAGCTCCTGCCTCCTTTGGAATTCTGGATATGGGCGCAGTGATTAGCCCTGGGTGGCAGTGAGCCTGTCCTCCCAGGTGGGTGTTAATTTTCCACAGCAATGGCTGTATGAGGCTGCCACCTTGTGGCCAGTGTCTGTCACATCTACTGTGTGGAAAAACAGGACCGTCCAAAAACACAGTGAAAGTGTTTGTTTAAAAACATTGAAATGTATTACAGGAAAAGACACATTACTATTAATTCCCCTCAAAATACTCTCAGAAAACTTAACCCATTGGTCTTGCCACTTTCTACAGCAGTTCTAGAAATTCTCTTTTATGTCTTTAAGAGGTGTAATCAAAAGTACACTGAATGTTGCTGCTGCTGCTGCATGCCATCCAGCAGAAAGGCAGGCTCATAAAAACCTGAAGGTGAGTCTGCGTCTGCCTTACTTTTTATATGTTTGGTTGTTACAGGGTCTCACTAAACAACTCGGACTCAGTGATCGTCCTGTTTTCAGACCTGCCCAGTGCTGGGATCACAGGCATGTGCCACTATGCCCAGACTCTGGCTGGCTCGGCACGCCTGGCAGACAGAGCTGGCACAGCATGGGGTGCCAGGCTTGAACTATGGTTCCTGCGCTTGCCTAAGCTTGTCTAAGTAGGCACTTTAGTCCACTGAACCAGCTCACTGGCCCCTTCATCTGCCTTATTCACTGAATCCGGCACTGTGTAACTTCTGGCTCTTCCTCTAGTAAAAATTACCACAAAAGGTAAATGCTTTGTGTCCACTCAGAATGCTGAGGCAGCCATGACAGTGCAACGGAAGACATTTGTGAAGGATTACCTGAATTGCTGCAGAAAGTACAAGAAGGATGAGTGTTGGAAATAAGAAGTGCTTTGAAAGGGATTGATAGTAGTGTGTCTTTCACTCTAAACATATCTTTTTTTTTTTTTATCACACCCCACATACTAAGTTCACAAGGCTTTTGACAAAGGCCTATCTTCTTGATTCAATCACTACACATCAATCCCACTTCCAAGGCATCACTCACTGCTTTGGCATCTCTCTTTGTTTCCTTGACCCAAGTGTGTCTGCCTTCCCCATGAGATTCTATTCCTGCCTGAAGTCTGATCTTCCAGTAAACCAAGTCTGACTGTCCCCTACAGAAAGCTCTTAAGGCCTTATGTTTAAGGTTCCACTCTCTGGAGCTCCTGAGCCGTCCCCAGTCCCTACCGTAGGCTGTATATGCACCTGCTTTTCTGTTCTGCTGCTTTTCCTGGCTGGTAACAGGCTACCTGGGAGAGTCCCTTCCTCAGGAGCGCCTCTCCACTACGTCAGCTTCTGTTACCTGCCTAGCTTACTGCCTGCCCTCATTATGCCTCAGATCCTTTTGTGGAAGAACAAAAAAATGGGAAGCTGAATGGCTGCAAGGAAAATTGGGGGGAAAGGAGGATTTAACATACTGCATTATAAAAAGTTATTTTTCTTCTTCTACAAACTGCTTGAGTAGAGAGCATTTTCTGTCTGTGGGTCCCTGTGTGACAGCACTGCATCTGGCACATGACTGCTGCTTGCTAACTGTTAGAAGGAATAAAGGGAGAGGGTGAGGAGGCAGAGATTCTTGTCAGTGCGATAGAACTCAGGAAGTGTTACAGTGAACTTGTGGGCGACCACAGGAGGGCCTGCGGGCTGGGGCCGGGGACAGCAGTGCTCCCTCTGGGGAGCAGGGCTCGCACAGTCCTTTCTGGACTGCTGGGCTACTCTCCCTGTCCAGTTCTCCATGCTGCCAAGGTCATCAGTCACCTGCTTTTTGTTTCAAAACCAGAAGTTGGGGATTTGTTAGTCCAGTTCCTTCACAGAATGACTGAGACCCTCCTGTTTTGCAGTTGTCTTGATGTACATCCAAACTACCTTCATGTTTTAGGATTCAGTAAGGATCTGCTGGTGGATGTTGTGACTTCTTTGACAGGCACTGTGGCAAAAGCACATAGTGAAATTGCACTGTAGTGGCTTATTGAGCTTCTTTGACTATGAGGTACTATTCTGGTCACCATGGGAGCCATCAAAGGAAGGGTTCTGGTCCTGTGCCAGTGTAAGAGCTGTTAAGGAACCAGTCAGCAATGAGGACCATGTCACAAGGCTCTGTGTGGCTAACTGCTGAGTCTGTGGCTGGAGAATGCTGTGGTGAACAGACAGGGTAATGCGGTGGAAGTGCCTCTCCCTATAAACCTCTGTCCCAAAACCACCTTACTGTCTGCTTCTCTCAAAAAGGTCTCAACTCTGTGCTACTTGTGGGGCATCAGAGGTAGAGTTAGCCTGTCCTTCAGGGCCTTTGATGGGGTTTCCCAACCCCAAACCTCAAAAAAGAATGTGCTATGTGAGTTAGCTGCATGGGCCCTTCCTTTAAAGGATTCTTCCTCTAAATATCCCAAAGCTGGACAATGGAGTTTCCCTGATCCTGTGGGCAGAAGTGGCTGCTTTCTGGCCATTCTCCCAAGGAGCCACCTGCACCCTTGTAAAATGCTTGCCCCTTGCCTTCCCTGGGAGGCCATGCTTGACCATGTGTGTGTCCTTTGTGATTATCACCTTTTTCCTTTATAGTCCTAGCAACACACACCGCGTCTGATGTGTTGTATGTGTTTTGTCTGATATTGACTGAAAGCACTTAATACGTTGTAGAGCCTGGGAACATGAGTTGCCTTAAAATCATTGAGACATTAGCGCTATGGTTCAGAAAGAGGTGAAGTGCTGGAATGGGTCCCTAGAGTTTTCATAGAGCAGGCAAGAATTATTAGAACTGGTCAGAAATGATTTCGTAGACTGAAAATAGGTCAAACAATAAAAAGTTCCAAGTAGAAGAGTTCTGCCTTGGTGATGGCTAGGCATCCACACCAGGCAGGGAGGGAATCCTGTGGCAGACAGGCATGGCAACAGACCAGTTTTCTGGAGAACAGGCTTTATCTATAGGGAGGAGGGTGGAGTGCTCTGAAGGCAGCTGGAGCACCATTTGCCACTTCAGAAAGACCACAGCGACTTAGGAAAGAGGTTTTGAGAAAGATTGTCCCAGGGTCCTCTTTTTCCCTTTGAAGGCATAAGGTGAACTCTTGGGCATTCACTTGGTTTCCTTCTTGTGCCCTTGGGGCTCCTGGGAAGAGCCAGAAGCTTAGGATCCAGGTGGGAAGCCAGCCAGCGCCCCACAGTAGCCCTGCACTTCTGAGGGCGGGCTCTTATTCCCTTTTGTAAGGGAAGCCTTTCCCTCTGGTGCTGCACTTGCCGAGCTCTGAGCTGTTCTCTGCCCCTGTTCTCTGCTCCTTTGGTCCCTGTGCCCTTGTGACTGTGGTGACCCAGAAGGCAGCAACACCCACTCAGCAGGTGGTCCTCCTGAGCTGAGTCACTGCCCTGGGATCAGTGCCCTGGCCAGGCTGTCCTAGGCAAACTGAAAACAACAGTGAGGAGGCCTCTCCCCTGCCTGTGTGCCTGTAGGGGCCCTTTCAGTGTGGCACCCAGAAGAGAGCAAAGAGAACTTGGGCTCCTGGCCAAGCACAAAGACATTCCTCCCAGTTACAGTGATGGGCCATAGTGCGTCATTTTATTTCAGTACACTAGGAAGATCTACTTACATTTTACCCTTTGAAAAATGGAAACAAAATGAGTTTTAAAATGTTTTATAAAGCCGGGCGTGGTGGTGCAGGCCTGTAATCCCAGCACTTGGGAGGCTGAGGCAGGAGGACTGTTGTGAGTTCAAGACCAGCCTGAGCTACAAAGTGAGCTTAAGGCCAGCCTGAACTGCATAGTGAGACCCTGTCTCAAAAAAGGACAAAAAAAAAAAAAAAAAAAAAAAAAAAAAAAAAAAAAAAAAAAAAAAAAAAAAAAAAAAAAAAAAAAAAGTTTTATAAAATGCTTGAACTTGTGAATTAAGAAACTTAAGGGATAGCATGACATGGAGAGATGTATAAGCCTTTGGTAGTCTAGGAAATGAATGGGGCTTGGGTTATTTTTGAAAAATTTTTACTTGTAAGCGGGTATTTTTTTAATTAATTTTATTGTTGTTGATCATTCCAAGAGAAAAATACAGTGTTGCTGCTGAAAGGAGATAATTGTTTTTTTTTTTTTTTTTAAACAAAAATGTATCTAGCTCATTTACCCCACCAACAGAGATGACCTCAGTCTGAGACAGTGTGTTAACCATAACATCATTCTTTGCCTGGGAAAAATGAGCTTTTATGAAGCTGTAAAAGAGAACGTGCATGCCTGACCACCCAGTCATTTCAGCTGATCAGGATTTTCGAAAAAAACAAAACAAAAAGCTCTCTGCATTTCACAAGTGAATAATAATCCTTAGGAAACACCACCAGCTTACTCATTTCTAATGAAGTCATAAAAATGTCTGGTGATGGTTGACTGAATACAAATGTATCGAAAGACAAAGACACTAAAGGAAAGAAAGCTATATTCTATATTTTGTAACCTCTTGAGGAGGTGAGAGAACTTACCTGTTTTTTTGAATGGAGGTCATGAAAAAGTCACCCTCGCATGCTGACAAAACAGAAATAGCTGCCTTGTCATCGCTGGAAACATTCAAAGTGGGAGAAAATAGTGGTAGGGCTCTTGCTTTCCAAGTATGGGTTTTGCTAAAAAACAAAAAACACATTTATGCTTTTAGACTGCACACATTATATGCCCATTACAGCACTGGTGTCTTTGCACACTTGGGGCCTCCCCAACCCCCCAGGACCTTCAGCAAGTCCCGTGAATTCAAGTCCAGTACTTAGTTGCGAAATGTGCTATAAACTGTGACCCAGGAGTTGGAGTTTACTCCTCTGTTTTTCTGTTTCCTTTGCATGAGTATGTATAAAAAAATAAGGATTATCAAAAAGTTTTCCTAGTCTTACTAAGGCAGAAGAACTCAGGCAGATTCTAGAGTCCTGGACCAAGATCCTTTATGATTTCAAGCTGGTAAAAGCTGCATTAAAGTACATTTGGAAGTTAGAGGCAGGGAAGTCCTCGAATCCATTCCAGTTAAAAGCATCTGTAGACTCACTGGATTAAGGAGTATGTTTGGGGCAAAAAAAAAAACAGGAAAGAAAACTTTATATTCTTTGTTTTGTAAACTCTTGGGGAGGTAAGAGAACTTAGCTGCTTTTTGGATAGAGGGCACAAAACAGTCAGTCTCACATGCTGACAAAACAGAAAGATGGATGAGCGCTGGGCCCTGCATCAAGTGCCTTTGAGAAATCTGCACATCAGGCCTGGCAGGACATCACCAGGGCCACCTGGAGGGCCTTGGGAAGGATTCAGACACGGATGAGTTAAAAAGGCAGAGTGCGTTAAAAAGCGCGTTCCGCTAGGCATGGGTGTGTTTATTCTGCCTTTCTGAAGTCAGCGCCAACATTCTTAATGGTTTTGAGTGATTCAAAATGTTCCTTTTTTTGGCAGGCCTGCCTTCCTCACATGGGCTTATGGCTAAAACCCTTTAGGTGAGGTCCAGAGCAGAAACCAGCCTCAAACTGAAAATCACATTTTGGGATAATCTTACTGTGGAGCACAAGGAAAACTCTCAAGTATGGCTTGTTTATTTCAGACATAAAGAGATGGCACAGGGAGGCTTTGGTCTGCCAGAGGTCACAGCACTGGAAAGCAAGGCAGAGTTGAGCCAGGCATCCGGCCAGAACCCGGGACTCCTTCCTCTCACTGTGCAGCTCCGCTCTGATTGAGCCTTGGGAGGAGGTGCCAGTGTCCTTGGCCTTCCTGCTGAAGGAGGCAGCTTGCCCTTTGAGGAATGTTTAGAAAATTACTGAGGTAAGAGCAGAAAGGAAAACCGCATTTCCACAAAATGAAACAAATCAGTGATATGCCACAAGCAGCGTCTTCAAAACCTTTGTCAGTTTTGCTAGGTAGAAACAAACCTAAGAACATAAATATCTATATGCTAAATGAGAGTCTTGACATACTTTTTTTTTTTTTTTGGATGAGAATTAAGTTGTGCCATACTAGTGCTTAATAAGCTTTGAATCCGTACCACAGGAGAAAGAACAACATGTTGTAAGAACATGCCACACTCTGTGGGACACTGAGTAAGTGCAGTATTTAGAGGATGCTCTGGATACTTAAAAATGCTTCTTGGGAAGAGAGCAAGGGATACATGGCAGACAGCACTCAACAGAGAAGCTGGGGCAGCTGGAGGAAGGGTGCCCAGGAGGGCCATTTCCCTTTCCTGCTCTCCCAGATCCTTGGGACGCTGTGACCTTAATGGGGAAGGACTGGTTTCCTGGTAAACCGGCGGACTCCAGCCACCCCCACAGTGCCAGGATTCCCATGACTAGCAGGAATTCGCCCGCCATCAGAGCCACATACTGATGGGCCAAGCACAGTGTCCGTGGGCAGGATGCAAACACAAGCTCAGTACCTGCTGTGCACCGGTGCTCTACAGCAGCTCCCTCTGTGAGCGTGCAGGACCAAGGTGCTGCCTTTATCTGTGTAGCTGATATATGAACTAATGGCTCTAAGCAGAAGACAACCTGTAAGATTTTTACCTAGATCTCTTTGTTCTGGGAACCCTGCCGACGAGTAAATCCTGTATCTGGTCCTCATCATTGCTTTGTTATTTGAATGGTATGATTATTTGAAAGCCTCTTTCCTCTAGGATTGTAAGCCTAGCATGTCCTAAGCATCAAGGTAAGCATCACAACTGGTCTTCTATAGGAGGAACTGGTTTCCCCCTCCTCCTACTCCATGGAAACAAAGGTGGAGGAGAAACCATGTTACTTAATTTCTTGCCTGATTTTTAAAACATAGGCAGTTATTTCAAAGAGATACTAATTGCCTTAAGTAGAAGAGCTTGACTAGATCCAGACCAGGAGAGTATCCATAATCTGCAAGGCTTTCCTGAGTCCTTTCTTCAAGGAGGCCCACATCTTCCAGTGTTTGTCTACATCAGTGTATCTTGTAGCAGGAGTGAAATGGAGAGTTGCAATGCTCTACTTTGATTTTGTCACGTTAGTATTTTGTTACATCTGAGTATACTTTAAAAAATACAATCTAGCAAATATTTCAAATTTAAGTCATGGATAAAATTTTCCTCACAGAAAACCATGCAGTAAGCTGAGAAAGTGGAATAGAAAGCAGCATGTGTTGTTTTCCTACTTAGGGTTTTTATAACTCATACTGGAGGAGACCTTCCCCACCCCTCGCCACTCCTCGGGTCCAGGGCCGTGCCACACCCAGCCCCCTAGAGCTCTCCTAAGCCTCTGCCTCTTCCCTTCCTCTGCTGTCCCTTAGTGCGGGCACGTTTCCTGCACACTTGAGCAGCTGAAAGGGAAAGCTCCTGTGTCTTAGCTGCGCCTGGAGAATCACTCCAAGATCCCCTGCAGTGTGCATCTACTTCTGCCTTCTAAGGGAGTTGGAGAGACTGGGCATGGTGGTGCGCGCCTGTAATTCCAGTGCTTCGGAGGCTGAAAATGAGAATCGTACGAGTCCGATCTATGTAGTGAGACCCTGTACACCCTGTCCTAAATTAATTAAAAAAATAAAAGGAGTTGGAAAGGGAACTCTTGTGAGCAGAAAAGCATTTATGAAGGGTCGTATAATGTGTTGCCCACCTCCAGGCAGGCAGAACCTCATTCTGGATAAATGGGCACCTATCTATACACCCAGTTTCTTAAAGTGTTCTGAAAAAAGGAGAATCCAGCCACTGTGGGATATTCGGAAGGAACTGACCTCCCCCTATTCTGTCTGAACAGCAAAGGCTAAGGAAAGCCTGCCTTCCAGTGGCTGCTTCCCTGTGCGTCTCTTCATGCAGAGGTTCTTCACACTGTATTAGTGGTCAGCATTCCCTGCAGGCCCATTGACCCACGGGGCTACTGCTGGGTGTCACGCACTGTCCTGTCTCCAGCACGGTACTTCCCAGGGACTGCATCCTTACAGCCATCCATTTCTTTAGATGCGGGTTTTCTTCTCACCTCCCTCCCACACTGCCCCGCCTCACGTTCACCACAGGAGGGGCCTGTCCCTGCCACTCCTCTTGCCTGTGTCATCTCAGAGCTCCAGCAGCCTAAAGGCAGTGGCTTTTATTCCCCATCCCTGATGGTCATCACCACTATACTGCCCCCTCCTTGTCCCATCTGCCCAGGCTGCCTCTGGGTGGCCCACCTGGCCCTCATCCACTGAGAAGCATCTCCCAACTCACCCATAGCCCACCCCAGGCCCAGCCCACCCTGCCAAGCCCCTGACTATCTGATCCCCACCAGTGTGATGCTCTCCAGTACCTTTTTTTGTTCCTCTGTAATAAATTTCATCCCACAGAGAGGTTACAGTGTCATATGGGAACCTATCTACCTCACCTCTGGAGGTATTTTTCTATCTGTGTCTTAACATAGGGCTGGGCTCTGTGAGAAGAGGTTTGTGGCTTTCCTACATTGCTGTTGGCTCATCTGTCCACAAAAGATGGACTATGCCTGCCCATACACCTCGCTCATAGGGACTGGTGCCTACTGTGTTTGTCCCTGTTGCACTCTGTGCTTCTGTTGGGCACCTGCTACTCTGTCATGGTCTGATGTATTTACTTACACTGACCTCATCTCTCCAGTGTGCTCTCCTGTCCTCTGACCCACCTGTGGCTGCTGGTGTGTTATAAATGCATTGAGTCTGTGGTGAATAAGTGGACAGATGGCCAGAGTAATATGATCACAGTTTCTGCTCTTGCCAGTCTATTCCTTGACTGTTTTTTTTTTTTTTTTTTTTTTTTTTTTTTTTTTTTTTTTTTTTGCAGTACCAGGGACTGAACTCAGGACCTTGTGCTTGTCAGGCAGGGGCTTATGCCACTGTGATAATACCCCAGCCTCTTTTCCTTCACTCTTGACTCCTTGTTCAGACAAGCTTTGTCCTTTACTACTGTCCAGAGAAGCCCCTAGACCAGTGGTGGATAATCTATGATAAAGCATGTTATTTTCTTTTAAATCAAAAGATGTTAATGTGTGGGTTTTTTTTTTTTTTTCCTAAATGAAAACCTCGGTGTTCAGGTTTAATTGCCGTGTTGGCACATTGCAATAAATTAAGTGGATTTGGTGTGCACTTTGGGCACTCGTTGCTAAAAGGTTCACCATCACTGACCTAGACCCGCCCCAGTCCCTTTTCCCTGGCACCCAATCTTACTTTAGTCTTTCACACCAGCTTTAACATACTGATCATTTTGAAGACAAAATGTTAGGTGTGCCCCATGTTCTTACAGGGAGGATTGTGGCTGGGAGAGGGGTTAATATTAAACCCTTCTGACTACCACGTGAGTTTTAGTTTCAGTCACATTTTCACAACAACTCTTGAGAGTTCACATGTGTTCCTTCCAGTTTATACACAGAAAAACTAAAGCCCAGAAAAGGTTCAGTAGCTTGCCCAAGGCTGAGTAAGAAGTTGCAGAGAATTTGATGTCTAGTTGTTTCTGATCACAAAACTTAGATTCTGTTTGTCTTTCTAATCCCAGTCGAAATGTGCCATTAGATGAGAGATTACTTAGGAGTGCTGGTCAGTGAAGGGTGAGTACATTCACCCAGGAGGAAAAGGAAGGGAAAGATCACTGTACATTTGAGTCTAACAGAGAGGTAAGCCGTGCATGGTGGCACACATTCCAGTCTCAGCACTCTGGGGGGCGTGGCAGGAGGCTCCCAAGTTTGAGCCCAATGTGTGTAGTTTTTAGTGACTCAGCAAGATTGTCTCAAAACTGTCTCAAATCAAGGGCTGGAGATAAAATTCAGTGTTAAGGCTATGAGTCCAACCTACAGGACCATTGAAAACAAAAGGCTTAGGCCAGCCAGATAGCTCAGTGGATTAAAGTGCCTGCTTAGGCAGACGCAGGGACCAAGGTTCAAATCCCTGGCCTGCTGTGCAGACCCCACCCCCAGGTCACACTAAGATAGTGACTGAGACTGGGCATGGTGGCACACACCTGTAATCCCAGCACTTGGGAGGCTGAAAACAGGAGGATACTATGAATCCAATCTGTGTAGTGAGGAAAAAAAAGTTCCTTCTTGGGTGTTGTGCACCTACGTAGAGGTCATTCAGCGGCCACCTGTTCCAGGGTATGATGACCATGGCTTTTTTTAAAATATATTTTTTAAATCTTTCAT